>JBBIGC010000145.1:20141927-20156522 GCA_037576955.1 Lepidarchus adonis
AATGAAAAGTAAGATAAGATAAATAGCATAAATTATAGTAAAAAAGCAGTAAATTGCAGTGATTGCACTCATACTGTTAGTTTTAGTTTACCTGTACCATTAGTAAGTCAGTCACAATCCTAACTGAACTAGTGTCCTGGAAAATCGGAAGTAATGGGATGTTAAGTTTCCCTGTGAGATTGTTCAAAGCAAATTAAAACGTCTTTTCTACAGTGTTTTCAAACATGTGATGCTGGTAAAAGCAGTCAGTTGATTGGAAAACCTTTTATCTGGTTGATTTGCAAAGATGACTGATTACCACAACAAATATTTCAAGTGCATTTGGAGGTGACTTGCTTGAAAACAGTTGCATTAATAGAGAATTTTATATATTTTACTGATTCAGTTCAACCAGGAAAAAGAAGATCTGAAGAGGCAATAGAATTATGCTGCTAAGTCCAGATTTAAAATACAAATTCTATTCATCAGCTTCACTCAGACATGCAGGTTTTGTCAACTGGGTCTGTGACATTTTGGTGCTTTTTATCTTCATTTTCCTTACTTCAGTTGTTCTCACTTTTTCTTTAACTGTGGATAGAAGTTATAGATATTTGATACAGTGCTGATATAGCTATTTTACTTTTATTTTAAATTGCTGCACTTTTAGAATAAAAGACTACCTGTCATTTCAGCAGCTCTCAGGAGGCCTGGAGGGAGCTGCTATAAGGAAAGGACAATATCACTTATTGAACAGAACCTATGTTTTGGCCCTCTTGTACAAATGACCTATTTCTTGGTCATGTAAAGTGGCCTGAAGAAAAGTTATTTTATATTTAAAACATTTTTCAATATGTAGATGTTCAAAAATCAGTAGTTATCATATTTAGGCATGTTTGCACTTTAACAGATCAATGAAACCTGTCATTTGACTGTGGGTGTTCAACACGCAGTTACAGTAACACACATTTTGCATGGAATAGTATAGTTAGAGGTTTATGAATCTGCCCTTGTGATTTATGAATCTTGTCCATATTCATGTTATGATAAAGGCTTTGTAGTTCTGTTTACTTGAGATTTTAAGGCTTTTTCATTAGCTTTATCATACATGCTCAAATTCTCAATTCCTAGTGTTGTTTGCCCTGTTTGAAAGTTTTTCACAGCTACTGATGTCTTGGTTTTTGGCTTTAAAACGATTGTAGGCCGAAAGTCATGCTCCACTGCTCTTCTCATTTCCTCTCCTGTTTTGAAAGTGGCTCTGGCCTGCGATGACCCCCATCAGTGTGGTGTTTAGAAGTGGCCTGGCTGCGGCAGGGTTTTTGTTTTATAGCACACATAATGTGGCTAGCCTAGCTGGCTCTAAGGTTTGAGCTGCTGTTAATGTTTACATAACGGATGTCATGTTGGCCCAAAAGTGAGCTCAGTCAACACATACCAGCTCACAAAAACACACACATGCACTCACTTCATGGCCTTGTTTTTTCCATTTAAGGAGCTTGACCTAGATTTGATAATGACCTTACGAATAGTTTTCACAATAGCAAGGAGTACGGAAAAATATCAGCTTTCTCGGATTTGTTAATTCTGATGGTTTGAGGGCACGGGCGGGAGAGTGGTGTTTCTTCAGAAGCGAGCTCAGTTTCAGAGTGATAATAAGCAGGCCATGTACACTCCAGGCCTCAGCATGGGCTTGGCAGGCACATCCCACAATGGATGCTCAGATTCGACTGTAAGGTTAGCTGCCCGTTGACCGAATGAGGCACTTGTGTGTTTAGAATTTGCATTTCTGGCTTTGCCTTTATGAATGACTGATGGTGTTATCAAACACCCTGCCCACATTTAATTCCATCATTAGACGTTGACAAGAGATGCGGTTGTTGATGTTTTCATCGGGGACTTTCTCCACAGTTGCAGTCAGATGATTATTTAAGCAGGCATGAATCATTAATGGCCCACTTTTGCATGCGCTCTTATGTTTCTGAGGGGTGCGCGAGAGAGCGAGTTCCATAGCCAGCCGCGTAGCAACCGAAAACCTGCTGCGGCTCAACTTCTGTTTCCCCGTTAAGCTCCGGCTGTGGCTGAAGTCATGCATTGAGTTTGACAGCCTTCACACTACACTGGATGTGTTTACACGTTTGTTTCCTGTGCCGTTTGAATGGGATTTGACAAGCCTGAAGAGAGTGTGTGTGGAGGATTAATAAGCTTAATGCTCTTTTGGAAAGGCTGAGACTTATGTAGAATATGTATCCACTTAAATCCAGCGGGCCCAGATTGTCTGCTGCTGTGGACTTGGCTGCTAGTTGCAGAGCTTTTGGCATAGCTACCGTTCCTTCTCAACTGTGCAGATTGTCAGTAGACAATAACTTAATATTTCCTGTTTGCTGGTAGCCAAAAAAAATTGGCTGATTGCAGTTTTTCAGCGATTATTAAACATGGCCTGGGTTGACTTCATTGGCTGTGTTGCTAATTCTTTATTAGAAATTAGTACCACTTATTATCAGCCTGTCATTCTGACACATGAGATCACCTCCTGTGGCTCGACTCCATGTTCACAGCGATCCTTTTCCTGCAGTCAGAGAGGTGTCATTTTAGCCCTGACTGGTGTTTCATTGCTTTGGGCGTACATCATCTCCCCAGCGTTATCATTGCATTAAGTTGGTGCTATATTAGCAGTTTACGTACATCTGCCTGTGTTTTCTCATGTTGACAGCAACATTGTCCCAAAGTAGCATCTGTTTCCACACTGATGTGCTAAGCAGACTGTGCAACTCACCCAGGCGAGCCTTCAACAGCGTTTTCAATTTAACTCTCAAACTCTTGCCATGCTGGGGAGCAGGATGGATGCGCGAGCTGCCGCGTCAGGTGCCTCTTTGTCTTGTCCAATGAATCAAGCTGCTTCTTCTTCTTCTTTTTTTTTATAGTTCCAACAGCAGGTGAAAATCTAATTATACCAAAATGACAAGAGGAGACGAGCTGTTGCCATATTTTAGCAGCTCTTAATTGTGTGCTAAAGAATCTGTCTCATGCACTCACTCCCATGCTGCGATACACATTGAGAAATGTTCCTCTCGTCAGAAGTCCCAGAAAATTCTCTCTCTCTCTCTCTCTCTCTCTCTCTCTCTCTCTTCTCTCTCTCTTTCTCTCTCTCTCTATCTCTCTCTCTGTGTTTACTTCCCCTGCTCAGCTTTGTGATCACATTCTTCTTTGTCATGTAGGATAACAGGAGGGCATTTACCATAGAAAATATTCACACAACATCATGCACAGTTCTAATTCTCCTTGCTTTGTTGGAGAAGCTGAATCATGAGTGTGTAATGACTTATTATATAGGCTTTGGGTTCCAGACCTTTTTTGTATCTGGTTTAAATCCTCTAGAAATTTCTGACTAGGTCTTTTTCTTCCTCCTTCTCTCCTTTGTAGCTGACTTTTATAACAATGTTCAACACTTCAGATGAACGCAGCAGCTTAGATCTGGGCATAAGCCATTGATCTCTCTGACTACGAAGGAATCCGGCTTCCTCTAATTATGGGAACTCTAGCAGCCCCCCATTAGAGCTGCGATGTCCATCTCTGTTAACCCACTGATAGGGTTAATGCCTCAGGTTTGAGGCTCTCATGCCATTGCCTTTTTTCTACCGACTAATGTGCCACTTTGCAAGCTTAATTACAACCTGTCTTATGGCACTGCAAATGAGCGCTCTGGGCATGCCTTCCCTAAGCTGCAGAATAACACACTCCACCTGAAGTGCCGGTGTGGAGTGTGTGAGAACGGATGGCTCTCTTTAATGGACCGCCTGCAAGCTAGCAGCCCTGGCTCCGGCGGCCTGCTAATCGTGTCACGCACCGGAGCCCAGATACATGTCAGGTTAATGGAAGTGCTGATTATTTATTTATGGACATTATAGCTAAATTGCTGATTACATATTTTTCTAGTGTCTAATTTCTTTACACAGTCATTTTTAAGGCTGAGGAGTATGTCAGCTCCTCAGAAAATTGATTTTTATTTCTCCCCCCCCCCCCCATATGGCTATTACAGATGAATATAATAGTCTCCCTCTCTCTGGAGGATGACGCTTAAGTCATCTAATAGATGAGACACGCTTTACCTGTGTCTGCTCCTGCTGCTGTGCAGGATTGAATGATTTCCTCAGAGGATTAATCTGTGTGGATGAACCTCAGAGTAAACCTGTGACAGTTATCATAGTTACTGTCAGCACCTCCGCTGCCTTCTTAATACCTTACTGACCTACTATTCTCCTGTGACTATTTTGTAATTACTGCCACCTCCAATGAATGGGCAAAGCTGTGTGTTACATGTTAAGGCTGTAATACCATAATACTTGCCTTCACTGCTGCCTGCACTGACCTGATGTGGAGGTTTCTGTTTGTCTCATAATGGATGGAAGGATTTCTTAATCAGCTGCAGACTCTGCCTCTTGGCTTTTCATTTGCACAGATACGTTTGATGGGGCCCAGGGGTTGATTGTCAAACTTTGAGGGATAGAGGAGGGGGGGGTTCTAAAAGCATTGGCAAACTGTCGAGCTTTCATGTCATAGGCGCTGTGCCATTAAGCTCAGCAGTATTAGATAAGGCCCTGTAGAACATGTTTCTGTAGACGGGCAAAGAGGAACCAGATGCTGCGTGGACTGTGAGGAGTCTGGCGTAGTCAGATGAGCGCTGAACATCAAACAGATCCTCCGAGCCTTTGGTATGCTGAATCCTGCTGCCCCTCTCCATTAAAATGGATTTATCATCTGTTTTATTGGTTTAATTGACTCGCACAAGATGAAACCAAATGGAAAATATGCTCATGGGGAAGAAAGAAATAATAAAACAAATGTTCACATTGTTCTTTCTGCATCGTTCTTTTACACTCCTCAACTATAAAAGTAACCTCTTAGGTATCGCTTATCTTTACTTAACTCCACTTAACTGCCCTATATCTCTTGATTATTCCAGCCGATCGAATCAGCTGATCTTGGCCAGCAATACTCCTCTCTATCCCAGTATGTCTCTATTTGTCGATGACAATCATCCACTCTATCCAGTGCGGAAGTGAGTGCCAGCAGTGCATTACTCTTTAAAGATGGCTATCATGATAGCCAGGTGTCAGGTCAGTGCAATCAGCCACAAGAGCGCCACGTATCGATCCGTCCAGCAGCGCTCCTACTCCGATAAAGTCTGCTTATGACATCATGTGAAAGAGGGCTGCTCCTCATCACCACCACTCAGTCAGCAGAGCCAAGTTCTAAAACAAGGGCTAGGCCCTCAACATGTGTGTCCAATGCGTGTTTAAGCCCTTAGATCATATGCCAATTATTACAGTGTTGATTTTTGTTCTTAGCTTTACAACCTATGAAGGATAAAATATTAATATAAATACTTAATACATATTCACTCACATCTATCTCTCTTTTACAATAGTTAACCACTATAATAAACGTTGACCTTATAAGAATGGCACATTCTTATCTGGATATCTGCATGCTTTCTGAGAACCTTCTGGGTAGAGCAGTCCAAGGACTTATCATTTATCTAAAAATCAGTTTTCCTCTGTACTAAGAACCACAAATCTCTGTTCCTAGAATACATGTATTTCCTAATACATCACTCAGATGTTTATGCTTAATTATGTACTCAATTATTTACAATGGCTCAGATTGTTTCTTAATTAAACAATAAAACAATTTGTTTTTATATGTCAACATCAGAGTTTTATCTGTAAATTTATTTGTAAATTAAGTCTGAGTGAGTAATTCTGAGTAAGTCTGAGTGAAAATTCATTTTGACGGGTGTTGTTTGAAAGGAATTACTACATTCACCTGTAGTACCAAAAAACAATTAAATAATTTACTAAAAATATATATATATACATGAAATACACATTATGTTCATTAGGCAATGATTAATACTCACAGGGACTGGTGGAAACATTTGAGGCATTGAGGTTTTATTTTTTTTATTTTCAGAAATTAATTCAAGTAATCTGCCCTACTTATATACAAGTTATACAGTGTGGGGAACCAAAGTCCACAAACAGACCTCTGTGGTTTAAGGGGTTAACACTGGAGAAGAGAATGTTAAATGGAAGCCTTTGAAGTGCTGGAATAAACTAGAGCAGATGCCAAATAGGAGGCTTATGTCAGAGAGTTTATTCCTGTATATTTCTGTTGATTTTTATGTGACAGATGGCAGTAATTCATAAATGATGTATCATGCTTTAGTGCTCTCTGGAGTGGCAGGTGACCTTTCACATTGAAGTTTGGTTGCTTTCTCCCTCCCTGGAGGGGATGTCCTGAGACTGGAGGAACTTTTTTGAAAGTAAAAGGCATGATATGCAGCAGTTCTAAAGGAGCATTGGTACACTGCACTTCCTCCACACTTCCTCCCCACAACTCTGTGAAGTGTTGGAGCCGTCAGTGTAGGGTTCAACCAGGAAGAGAACTGCACACCCATTAAAGCAGCCTCCCTCTGGCCATCTCTCCAACTTCAAACACACTAACATTAAAGTTACAATAATGCAGGGGGCTGTTCTCCCACATGATGCTCACACATCACAGCTGAGGTGTGCTAATGATGGAAGTAATACGAATGGACACACACACATGCACAAACGCATGCACACTGACACTGTACACTGGCAAAAGTGTATAGAGACCATTAGCTTGGCACCGGATGCCTTCAAACCACCTCTACACCCCATTGGGCTAGGGCCTGTGCAATGCTCCTAATGTGTGGTTCTAGAGACATCTGTCATGTCTTTATATATCTAATGAGTTTGAGAGCACTGCACAAGCTTTTCTGCCTAAAAAAGTTTAGTACTAGTACACTAGCAATAGAGACTGTCTGTAAATAGTGAGGTATATTGTAAAGAACCCATTTTTTTATTTGTTTATACTGATATTTACCTAATTATCTTGAAGTCACCAAAAATTACATCAATTTGATCATTAGAAATATGAAGCTCTGTGTTGTTGTTGTCCACTCAGAGTGTAGTTCAGTACATTATATTACTGTAAGTGCATTATTCTTCAAAGCCCAAACAAATATGTGCCTCTTGCCGGAGGAGTGAAAGAAAAGGAAGGATGTACAGAAAATGTATGAAAGAAAAGGAAGGTAATGGAAAAAATGAAAGGGGAAAAGGAAGGAAAACTTAATAGGTCTTTAATATCTTCTGTAGAAAAACAAAGCACACACACAGCACAGTCATGACAAAGGTGTGTTTGAAGGTATGTTCTTAATGCTCTGAAAAAAAGTGACAGTTATGCTTCAACACTCATGGCTGAAAAATAGCTGGTTATTGTTTTTCTTCATTCAGATTTTATTCAGAATATTGATTTATACCATGTACCATGAATGTAATCAATCTGGATTGTGTGCATAGTATATCATTAAACCCCCTAAATTTGCAAAACAGTTGTTATTTAAAGTGATGATGCAGTGTTCAGTGATATGCATTCCTGCACATACTGAAATCATTGAACTCCTCTGCATGATGTCTCGGCCAAGACATATTTATATGCTAGATTATAGGTTTCAACCATCATAAATTTCAGTGACAGCCTTGTGGAGGTGTTCAGCGTCATGCTTTATATTGCAGACTTTTGGAAGAAAATGAGGACGTTTTGTTATTGCTTACAATGTAGATATTTCACGTAATGTACGCCCACATAGCACATTATGCTGCAGGCCCCTGAATGGCCGTGCAGCCAGACAGCGTTTCTGATTCCTTTTGCGAGCAGTGCGATAGCTGACACAGTCACTCTAAACACATGAAGGTCACTTCTCTCCTCTTTCCACTCTCAGCCACAAAAGCCTCATCTGTTTTAATGGAGTGTTCTCAGAGCGCCTGTGTTAGCCTCTGTAAAAGCTCTAGTCTCTCCATCATGTACCCTTTGCTCATTCTCTCACATGGCCTATTGTCTGTGCTCGCTCTCTCTACTTCTCTCTACCTCTCTCTACCTCTGCTCTCTCCTCTGAATTGTTCTCAGTGCAAGATGAACTGTATCAAAGGTTGTTTGGTTTCAGGTTTAAACGTGAAGGTGTTTCCTTACCTGTTTCATATTCATTCCCACAATGGCCCGAGTAGCCTCTCTTGTTTCTCAGTAAGAAGAGTCCAGACAAGACCTTTGTTTTCCACTTCATCAGATGCTAGCATGTTTTTTTTTCTTCTTTTTTCTTTCTGTCTTCCTAGAACAAGGGCTGGACAGCAGCCATCGCTCTGGGCTCAGACTCTCGCTCTCTCAGGCCATGCTAAGCAACAGAGAGGGGAAATCACACCATGCATTTGGACTTTTTGTAGATTCTTCTAATAGCACACAGTTCTGATACATTTAGAGGACATTCTCTGTGTTGATCTGTCTTGAAAAAGCACACACTTTCATAAAGGTGTGGTCACAGTCACAAAGTAAAAATCCATAAACAGTGTCCTGCCTGTAAAACATCTGAATTACTTTTCCATACAGTGTCTGGTGGTGATGTTTCACCTACCTTTGCCCTTTGCTCAGGTAGGTCGGACACCCTCCCAGAAATGAAATGTCTCTCTCTGCCCAAATTTGTGTTTTTTTTCTTTAATTTTACTCCAGAGCTATGAGGCTAATGTGCCTAGCAAATATTGGAAGCTCATAACCACAGATATAAAAATGTATAAAAACAACTATATTAAGTGTAAAGTGCCTTGCATGGCTAAAAAACAATATAAGCTGACTTCCTGGGGTTAAGTGTGCAATACAGTCTACACAACTACATAAGCAAGATTGCCTGAGCTTACTTAACGACTCATTCCAGTTTAAGGTAGGAGGTCCACCTGCCACCGATATGATACAGTACTATTATATATGGGTCAAGATACAATACTGTTGTCATTCTTCGACAGCGTCAAAAAAACAGCGTGTTGCATATAGGAGTCTCTGCAGCCTTAGACTTTTGTAGCAATAATAACAGAATGGACAAGTTTCTCAAAATAAAAAATGTAATAAAATATTATAACATGGAATAATATAGAATTAAAAGGTACACATTATCCTCACCTGATACCTGCATTTGCCACATAGCTCAAGTACACAAATAAAGTTAAATCTTTCAACACAGTGTGTGTTCTTTTGTTGAACCACCACTTCCTAATGGTGTTGCTCAGTTGGGGAAAAAAAAAAAAAAGCTGTTTAGGGATTTTTATGACGTTTGTGATAATCTACTCTATGCTCTGTTGACACATTTACCGTGTGTGTGTGTGTGTGTGTGTGTGTGTGTGTGTGTGTTTTCGCTCCTCCTGTAAGGCTGGCTAACAGAGGCATGAACCTGATGTATAAGTGCTCTTCAGAGAGTTGGGGTGACATTGCTGTTTTCCCTATGTGAGGAGGTTGGCCAAGGTGCCCTTTGTTTTATTGGATTGTCTCCATGAACTCGCTCTGCTCTCTGATGGAAGTGCTGCTGTAATTATGCTCTCCATTTGTCATCATTCATTCTCATCTCCTAAAACCTTAATCCTATTTGTGCCTCATCATACCATCCATTATATCAAGCTAAGCCATGTTTACTGCTTTCGGATGAAGAACATGTAGCAGTTCTTTCTTCCTTTGTTTTCTCTTAATTCTTACCCTCAGTGCGATGCTGAGGCACCGAGCTTGCTTTCATCCTTATCGCTTTGTCTGCTGTTTATGCAGGGCTTGGCACTTACTCTACTGCCCAGATTAAACCTCACTTCATTTTTGAAAATGATACCCAGACAATGTGTCTGCAGTGTATTCACCTTCACTCTGATTCTTGGCCTCTTGTGTGGGTGGATTTATGTGTTAGTGCATTGCAACTCTCTGTTGAAATGTGGTCTAAAAGTGATAGTTCAGCAAAAAAAGGATCAAATTAAAATGTTTTCCAATGACCCCAAATATAACTGAGGAGCCCATTTTAGGCCCAACAATGTGAAGCTTATGACCATTGAATAATACTGTATAAATCAACACCTGGTTGCAATGAGTCTTCTTTTTTTTGTTGTTTTTTTACACTGTATGACAGTATTATCTTTTATAATAATATTATAAACATACCACCCCCCCCCCAAAATCCTCACAGCCTTCTCAAATATAATCTTGCTCCTCATTTTTATGACTGAGGATGACACTCTGAACTACGAAATACAAAACTGCAGGCAGCCATGGTCAGGTGCTGGTATTCACATAGCTCCTATTAGGAAGTCATATTACAGATTAAATTTTTTTTCTATATTTAGGACAGTCATTGTCACAAAAAGCAGTTTTAGGTTAGACTTCCTGCTCCTGATGTCTCTTCTGCAAAGTAATGAATGGTCATCTGCAGTGATTAGCTTAACAAAAGCTCATGTAGTTTGAATAAGTGGAGAGGTTTTATGGAAAAGGTTTGGGTCACAGTTGACTCCTGGTGTTTAGCAGTGTCAGGGGAAAAAAGACATGCAAGTGGAAAACTGTATAAATTAGAATTTTTGCTGAATCATTCCTGTATGAAGAAAGGAGGTGATTTAAGGCATGATTCTTGCCCAGTGCTAATTGCTTGAGTATTATGTTCTCTTGTGTTGATTACATTGGTTTTTCAATGACATTTGGGATAAAATGTGAAATGGGGTGGGCTGGGGGTTGTCTAAAAATATGAAACGATGTGTGTAGTGTGTAGTCTGGACACTGAAATGTTACTTATTTTGCAGGGTTTCTTCTTGACCGTGTCCTTGGAGTCCATTCTAAAAGTGGCGAAGCATGCTTCTGATAACAACAAGATCTTCAGTCTGAACCTGTCTGCTCCCTTCATCTGCCAGGCCTTTAAGGAGTCCCTTATGAAGGTCATGCCCTATGTGGACGTCTTGTTTGGCAATGAGACGGTTAGTCAACCTTTATTGAACTGTAGTGCAGTACATCAGTATATGTGATTTCTTAGGACTATGGTTACTTGCTACTGCTTGCTGAGGAGTCCAAACAGGTGCAGAATTAAACCAATCATCATAAGCAGATTTATTTTGGGTAAAATGCTGACAGACTCGTTACAACTGCAGGTTACATTTGGCACAAATTTGTGTTCTTAGGATAGAACTGTATTTTAGCCAGTGTTCGTTCTTGCTTTTTATTCCATAATTGCAATGAAGGTGCCATTAGTGGACAGGAAGTTTTAAATTCCCTTAATTTTTGTCCAGCCTTTAGCGACTGATATGTTCTTTGAAACTTTGACACAGTGTAAAGGGAAGTTGGCATTTTTAAATGATGGAAAATCAAAATTCCTGAATGTATTCCAGGTCACACTGTTCAGATCAGGTATATTTATTTTTTATTTACTTGTTGTAATCATGTAAACATTGGAGTGGTGTTTAAATCTGTAATTTACCTGCCTACTTCTAGTGAAGTGATTTTTTTTGTCAGTGTGAACACACTAAATCACATTTGCACCTCTGCATTTAACCCATCATACGTGCACACGTGGAGCAGCGAGCAGCTATCAGAAGCACCTGAGAAGCAGTGTAGTGGGAATGGGCTATCTTAGTGGTGTATGGGCTTGGACTTAAACCTGTTACCTTCTTATCCCAGGAGCAAGGTCCTAACCACTAGCTTAGTCCAGCTTAGTGGTGTAGCATTTTAAACTGAAAACATTATGTAGAGACTCTAAAAAAAAAAATCTGTTTGAATAATGTTTTGTTTCATCGTTATATGCTTCAATTTTTAATTGTTTCGAATGGGATTTTTGCCAGGGTTTTGTAAAGCTTGTGTGACCTGATAATAGTTAACTATGAAAGTACATGTTTATGGGCTGAGCATGGGTTGGGCAATTACTCCCTTACATCACACTCTAGTTCTTTAACACAGGCTCCTAAAGCTGGAACTTTTCCTCCTGTTACCTGGGGGAGGTATAGGTGTGAATATGAATCATTCAGACCAGATATTAAACAGACTTTAACCTCCCAGCTCCCTTGTACAATGTCCATGTAATGTCTGATAAAGTCCATGTGTGAAAAGAAGATTTTTCAAAGAATTCAGAGATTGATTGGGCATGTTAATGGCCTTTCTATGCGTCTGGCATAAAACCAGACGAAAATAAACATTTGTGGGTGAAGATGAATGAAATATGTGTAACTGGAGAGCAGATGAGATTAGGGAGCTTCTATTGGTAAGGGCCATTGTGGAAATCAACAAACAAATGGAAGGAATGGTAAGAAACTGTCTGTGTGACCAAATCATGAATCGGTTAAGTGACCAAGATGTAATCTAAACTAAGGCACAGGTTGACATGTGTTCATCGCCCAAACCACTTATCCATTTTGGGTCATGGGGAAGCAGAAGCTGATCCCAGCTGACTACAAGCCAAGGCAGGGATGCACCCTGGCCAACCCAGAGAACCATTCACATACACACACGTTTGCATGGGCCATTTGGAGTAGTCTCCAGGCTTTGGACAGTGTGAGGAAACAGGAGCACCCAGAGGAAACCAAAGGAAATACTGAGAAACCTTGAAAAATTTGGGTGACACAGGGATTGGCCCAAGACCTTTTAGCTGTGAGGCGACAGCACTAACCACTGCACCACCATACCCTCTCTGCCACACTCCACACAGGTCCAGCCCCTTGTCTTAAGCACGCAGGGTATTTCCTGGTGAGTGGGAACAAAAGCCTACAAAGAAACTACATGCTACATGTGTGAAAGGGCAACCCTGGACAATGTCTGCTCTCAATTCTCTGGACGTTGTTTGGAGTTCATGTGTAAAAACGGATTCTAAGTGTATCCTATGTTCTGGGACTCATCATAATTCCAAGCTGTCTTTATATGTGTGCCTTGGCATACTGTGACAGACAGGCGGTGTGGTGAATTGTGTGTGTGCATGCTGTGCATCAGGCTTGACAGGCTGAAACACTGCAGCAGGTTCTGGATCTCCTCTTAGCAGCAGCTTGCCACTTGCCACTGCACACAAAACCACTGATTAGATATTAAACGTCTGTAGTCCAACAGCAGCCAGCTTTCAGTTAGACTTCTTACTTCTGTAACAGCTGTGTTAATTTGTTTTAAAAAATGATGTGACCACAGCTTCCCTTTCAGCTATCCTAATTAGATATTTAGCACACACTTGCACGTAGAGTCTTAGTTTCAGCCATATTAACATGTCTGCGTACGTGTGTGGGAGCTGTCCGCTCGTACAGTTCTGAGTATTTGGCAGCTGGAGCTTGTCTGAGTGTGAGGGGACTGAGGCTGGGAGACAGGCCTTTATCTGCGGTGACAACGTGGGCGCCAAGAGGGACGGCCCGAGCCCCCGAACCAGCTTCTCGCCCACCCTTAACTGGCACATATCAAGTGTGTAATATCCAGGGAGCAGCGCTGGCCTAATTGAGTCCTTCCCTGCTTCCCTCTCCTGCCTGCCTGCCTCCATGACATAAAGCAGAGGAAAGTGAAACGTTTCAGGAAATGTAATGGCCTCCAGTTAATTAAGTGAGAGAAGCCGAGCAGTCAGAGCCAAAACCAGATGGTGCTGAAATGCTCTCGTAAAACTCACCGTACACATGCCCCTGCATACACACACACACACACACACACACATACACACTAGTGCTCAACATAATGCACATAAACACACACATAATCACAAACAATTTGCCTTCCATTTGCCGCACACATGATAAAATTCAACAATGCGAATTGTCATTACAGATGAATTTGTTCGGCAGAAGGCTCCGACAATGTAGATAAATGGCATGATTAATTGGAACAGAATGAATAACCCTGACTGATGTAGTATAAGCAGTGATTAACTCCAGCTCGAAGCTCAGATTGTTTTAAATAACAGGGGAGTTAAAGCCATGATTGCTGGGAGGTTGCGAAATGATTGAAATCGCTCCATCGCTGCTTATGAGACAGCATGAGAGAGAGAGAGAAAGGGGGAGAGGGGGGAACGATAGGGAGATGGAGAGACTAGAGAGAGCTGGCTCATTGTGCAGCTCTGCCCAAAGGCCTTTTCCCAAAGACCTCCGCTTTCCTGCCCAGTGCTGAAATGAATAATATTATTGAGCTCCCAGTGCTCCCAGACCAAAGGGGAAATTGGAGGTTTGCTCTTTTGACATTTAGCAGGACAAAGGCAAAAAAAGGATGTAAAGATAAACTGGGACTTCCTTACACAAGATTGTGTGTGTGTGTGGGGGGGGTGGGGTGTGGGGGGTGTGTGTGTGTGTGTGTGTGTGTGTGTGTGTGTGTGTGTGTGTGTGTGTGTGTGCGTGTGTGTGTGTGATGGGCGGAACCACTGGTTCTCTTGTCTATCTAATGCTATGTAATACGAAGGCTAACCATCCCAAAGCTAACACAGACCACATTAAAGGGCAAATATCCAACATGGGTTTTATTTTTCTCACTTCAATCATTTGTGTGGTATAAAGTGATGCAAAATATATTATACTATTTTTATATTTATACAATTTTTTTTTTTGTTCACTGACCAACCACAACATTAACACAGAACATTGATGAGTTTTTTCAACACAGTGGCACCTCTGCACTACTTCGCATTGATCAAAATATCACTGGTGAATTGGCAACAGGGTCATGGGCGCCAAAGTCTCACTGATGTATGTGGGGAGTGAGGTCTGATCTCAGAGAGGATCCTGTTGTACAGAATGTTAATGCTGATCT
>JBBIGC010000145.1:20197757-20226057 GCA_037576955.1 Lepidarchus adonis
TTGGTTTTATATAAAATGTGCTTAAAAGAAAAACATTTGGCATATTTTAATACCTCATATATATTATTGAAAGCACAATACATATTTTAGCCCAAACTTGTCACAGTAGTCGGGGTTCCCTTTAAGTCACAACAGGATGGATGCAGGGCCTTTCATTTCATCACACCTTTTCTCACAAGACAAGACTGCTCCACTGCTGGTCCACATTCATACTCCTCAGCTGCTTAGAATACAGTTGAAGCCCTTGTCCCCTTCTCATTGCCTGTCCCCTTGATCATAGTGGCAAGCCTGCAAGAGGGTGTCTCTGTTATGGGATTAGCAGCAGCTATTCATGGCCATCATCAGGGAGAACTGAAAATACAGCTGTCCTTTTGTCCCTCTCTGGCTGGAGCTGGTGACTGCTCATTGCAAATCCAGGTTCTGTCAGGCTGAGGTACAGCACATGCTCATGTTGTACTGACTGCTCTGTAAGCAGACATACTTATCAGCACCTGTGAGCTCAATATACATATATTACATATATATACATATATTTTATAGATCACAGACTCTTATCATATACAGCCAATTAAATTACATTTAATGTTTTTTAAAAATGCACACACAACAGCTTAGCACATATGTTTAGTTCTGCATCACTAGTCTTACATAAGAATGAAATGTATAGTTTGGGTCGACTTATAGTGGCTCAATCCTCCATGTTTCCCAATGCATAATAAAGTATAACAGTAAAGTGTCTTCAGAAAGATGGCGAGTCATAATTCTGTGCTGGTAATGTGCTTTCTTTTCAAGACCAAAGTACTGTTCAACTTTTGTTGACATCAATCACTTCTTTTCAGGGTTTTTTTTCCCCACAGCCAGAGTTTTCTGCTCTCATCTTTAAGTGAGTACACGCAAAAAAACACATACTGAAGCCAAAATGCCAGCTTTAATCCTGCTGCTTTGGTTATGTTCCACAAGCGCTCAGATGTTTATCCATTTCTACAGATTAGTAGTATCCATCAGATGTATGAACAGTACATCAATAATAAAACAAAATACTGATCGTCTGCATCAAATGTTGCCTGGTTTGTTTGTTTTGTAGTGGATTAAAGATTTGGATTAGAAAGCCGATTGAAATCTGTGGAAATAAGATGTTTGTAAAAGCTGGGAAGTGTCTGAAGAAATCTACTTCTCGTTTAATATTTGAAAGCTTTTAAGACGAAGCCAAAGTGCGTCTCTTAAAAAGATGCCACTCTGGCTAAGCGTGAATGAGGGTCAGTGTTAATCACACTAACTGCATGGATCGTTCTGTCTTTCCTGCGCAGACCACGTTCATAACAAAAGGAGGTAAATAGCTCATTATTAATTGTTTAGAAATTATTCTGGTCCCCCAGGTTAACAAAAAGGAGCTTAACCTTTCAAAGTGCAAATCTGTGTTCATATGCACAGACTCAGGAGAACACACACACACACACACACACACACCGCTAGATTAGATTAGTTTTGCTGAAAGCCAAAGAAGGCTCTTGCCAAAATATAACTGTTTCCCATGTGGTTCACGTTTTATTTAATGCTACGTTTGGCATCTCAGTTTAAGGCACAGGGGGATGATGATAGTGGTGTATTAGAACTAGTAACCATATCTCAATCTGCTCTTACATTACAGTGGCTGGACTTAAGAGTGTGAAGATCTCAACAACAATGATCTGGGAACTGTAGAACAGTCTGAAAGCGCGGTCAAGTCTACACTATCCAACCAAAGAGACATGAAATATTTCATTGAGGATATGAACATGGGCAGGGCTGCTGTCTCTGCGTGGTGGTGAGGATTCTGTGTTCTCACCGCCGGGGCCTGGGTCTAGCAGTTAGGACCTTGTCCCTGGGGTCAGAAGTCCCACCACTGGCGTACCCTTGAGCAGCTACCTTCCGCACTACACTGTCGATTTTGTGTTTCATTGACCTCCGAGGGCATTCGGCTGTTTGATGTGGTGCACCAGTTTCCTTAACTTTCCCCTCACTTTGAGAGAACATATGCAGACAAACCTCGTTAGCTCGCCCCTATTGGTCTGGGTCCTAAATATGGCAAGAAGTGGGGTTAGTGAGCTATTTTAAAGAGGTAAATAACACGGAAGGAAATGTGTCCTGCATCATTTCAAGGCAAGAGGCGGGTTTGGCAAGATAACAGGGATTAAGCTAACGGGTTGGTTGTGTATATAATGTATCCATCCATTATCCCAGTTGTTTTATTCATTTTGGGTTGTGGGGAAGCTGGAGCCAATCCCAGCTGACTACAGGCCAGGGCAGGGTACACCCTAAACAACCATTCACAGTCGTGGCCAATCCTCCTAAATCACAAGCTTTTGGATTGTGAGAGGAATCCCACCTGAACACAGGGTGAGCTCGCAAACTCCACACAGAAAAGCACCTGTGGTGAACCCAGGGCTTCGAACCCTGGGGCGACAGACAGAATGTTGAAGGTGTAAGGTTTAAGTTCCAGACCCCCTTAAGCAAGGAACTGTCCCACTACACTGCCTCCTGAGTGCTGCTGAAAGCTCCTGCTCCTCCTCATGTGCACGTGTGATGGGTTAAATGAGTCGGATTTTGTTGTGGTGCACTTTGTGTGTGATTGGGTGTGTTCATTGTAACACATCACTCAAAACCATATATGACTATAGAATATTGGTATAAAACAAATTTTTAGTAAACCTGCCTGACATATTTGAACCCACCTGTCATCTTTATTTATATATCGTTTTGTCTTTCTGGCTCTGTCAGCCCACCACTGCAGTTTGGCCCCCAAAAGCTGGGGGCACTCCTGATTTATATCGTCCCTTATTTAATATAGGTGATGGATTTCAACAGCAGCAGGCGACCAGCCTTATTTCCCTTTAGTCACCCGAAATTGCATTAGGTGACTATGAGCCCCTCCTGTTGAACTCCAGTAAAAGTTTACCTTAATTTCCGTTTTATTGATGCTATAAAGGCAATGGGTGCGCGCGCGTGCGTGCGTGTGTGTTTTCCCACCCCTGCCATGTAATCTGAAACAATGTACATTGTTTTCCAATGAGCGATGTGATGTCACATCGCGGTTCCAGCGAGTCCTCCTCTGTGCTGATGGAGTGCTGAAAGGGGAGGTACTACTTTGTCACACACTCCCATGTAGATTAACCTTTCAATTAGTTGTTATCAGGTTGCCTCTGTCTTTGCGCGCGCGCGCGTTTATTCTGCCCGATCAGAGGCTGGATTCTATTATTAATAATAATCATAATTTGGAATTGACCTCGTTACGTCTTTTCGGTGTTGCCGATAAACGCACAACTGCTCGGAGCGGAGAGAGCGAGAGAGGGAGATAGAGAGAGAGAGAAGGAGAAAAGAGAAAGAAACCCCTCCAGGAACTTGAAGGTAACCAAAATGTTCGCCCTGGCAGCGCTGTCTGTCTCCGTCTGTCTGTCTCGCTGCCTTGAGTTGCGCTCGGGGTTGTTCATTAGCCATAAATGTTTTAATCGTTCAAGTTTGCCTTGAGCGATGTGAACTTGACGTATGTGAGTGTGTGTGCGTCTGTAACGGTGTGGTCGAGTGTGGCGAACGTGGGCACAGATCACCGTGTTTGTCGCGCGTGGACGGAATTTTCCAGACGCTATCTACGCTTCCCACAGCAGCCTGGAGTCGAGTCGGAGGACATCAGTCCAAAGCGGCTGCTGCTGGTGTGAGGCGGCTGCGTGCAGCGCGCGTGCACACGCAGCACAGCAGCCGGGAAGTGGCGAGCGGGACGCGCGAGAGCCGATAGCACGCGCGCCTTGTGAAGCTCGTGGTTATTTGATTTTATATACAGGTCATACTCATTTTCCCGACGAGCAAATGTTTAAATGTTGTGATACAGCGACCAGGGGTAAAACCCGGCTCTCAAAGTGTCACATTACACTCCGATCAGGTGCCACTATATCTCGTGAGAAATGTCACGGACGATTGACACGGCACGTTGGTCAATGAATCTCGATAACGGTGATGAGTTAAAAGAGAAAATAAAGAATAAAACGTCCTGCTCGTTGTGTGCCAGCGTCTTGTGTAGCGCAACCCAGTTCTCATGAGGAGGAGTCTGAGTAAAGGTGGACCCTGTTTAGTTGTGATTTAACCTTAACTATCTTTTCCAGTGCTTTGAATCCAACACATTATGTGGCGATAACAGATGTTTTCGCGTTGTGCCCGGGCTTTCTCCTCCTCCTTCTCCCCCATTCTCCTCCCTCTCTCTATCCCCCGCTTGGCGAGCATCGCGGGTTTGCAGTTTGCAGACAGGCAGCGCGGGTCACCTTAAAAGGCGGGTCAAGTGATTTATTGGCATATCATGAAGCCAATCGACTCCTCGAGAGGCTGAACTCCGTCTCCGTGATTGACGCGTGCGTTATCGAACCAGCGATCGGCGTTTGCCCTTTCCAACCAATATTAAAGTTTCTTGGGAGGGACCGGCGCCGTGAAGGTGAGGTTTAATGAGACTCCATTGGGTTGTAATCAGTGTCATGTCGGATTCATGTAAACTACAACATTGTAACAAAATGGCGTCTGTTTAGTAACGCGACCGGGCAGCAGCGCAGTCACCTGTCCTCTGAAGAGCCGTCGGAGTTCGGGAGCAAGGTTGGTGTCTTGGCGCTAGTCTCCACGCTCGCGGCTCTCTTAATTGAAGCGTTTACTTTCTCATCATAAATTATCGATAGTCATCTGTCGGAAGTAGTCATAAACCATAAGAGTGATTTTGCTGGCTAAGCCTGCTAGCGCGCTTCGCCCAGTGCTCCAGATGGCGCTAGCCGATGAGCTAAGTAGCAATGTAGCTAACGCTGTGAGCTCTCTGCTTAGCCGGCTAGCTCGCGCCCGCCGTGCGCTCTTTGCAAGTTTGTCTGCGGTTTAGCCGCGAAGCTCCCTTATGAGGCTACGTGCAACTGCTGCTAAGCTAGCTATGTTGGCATTTAGCATTTTAGCATGTCCGCTAATGTTATTTTATTTCCTTGGAGGAAACGAATAGATCAGGTTGTCGTTTTATTGGGCGATGTCGTCGATGCAGTCACTAGTGTATATGTTTTCGTTTTGACACAACACTCGTCACGACAAATAAAGTGTTTTCAACCAAGCTGGTTAAGTCTGTAGTGATGAGCAGCGGCTGCGTGGGCAACAGTCAGCTTTTCTGTCACTCCGTTCAGCGCCTTAACTGCTGTATAATGACTGGGACAGGCCAGGGCGAGTGGTTTTAAGTAAACCGGCTTGTTGGATGCGCTATCCCACTTTAAAGCATCAGCGACAAACATTTGTTCTGTCTCATTTAAGTTGCATGTTGTATCAGAAACTGAAGCGCTGAAGTAGTTTTTGAGTGCGTGTCCCCAACGTCCCACTTCCACTTGTTTGGTTAAGTCATTACTCGCCACACGAAGCAGGAATCCTAACGACTTGGTAGGCATCCATCCATCCAGCCTCCATTTATTTATTTATATATATATATATGTATGTATGTATGTATGTATGTATTTAGTCTTGCACGGCCACATTGATGGAATAGAATGACTTAGATGAAGGTCTGAGGGTCAATCAGTCACTATTTTTGTCTCATTCTTTTGAGGTCACGGATGTAATGTCTTTATAAGTGGTTATCGCTTCCCCCGGTTGCACATAGCTGTCAGTGGCGAGCAGAGGAATTCAGAGGAGATTGTACAATGCGTGTCACCTGCTGGCTGGTTGCTGCACTGTTCTTTTTCATTGATGTTACTTAGCCCCATTATGCTTAATCTGCTCATTTGCATTTTGGTCTTTTGTCGTTTTTTTTAATTGAATTTTGCACAAATAATCAATCAGTGCTATTTACTGAATATAACTGATAGGTTCTTCTACAGCTGTTTTAGATTTAATCAATTTAAAGCCAGTGATACTCTGTAGAATTATTCCAGGTGTTTGCAAAAGTTGTAATGATCTTTAACCCTGTTGCACTGGTACAGCAGGTTTAGGGCGTTAGATGCAAGTTTAGCTCTGTAGAAAATAAACCCCATCAAGCGATAGGACCAGTTTGTTTACTCATTGTCAAGTGTCAACTGGTGACCCATACAATTTCACTTCTGACTTGTTACATCTTCAAAATGTGAATGGTGATGATATTTCTCTCTCCAGCTGAAATAGTTGGCTTTGGTTGCCTAGATTATATTATGGAGAACTAGGTGAAGTATGATTTAATATAACTGTTTAGAAGTACTCTGTCACAGCAAAGCTTCTGTACAGTGATTAGTCTCATCTTAATTACTAGTTTTGGAAGGGTACATTTACTTGAATGGTCATTTTGTTGAAGTAACAGAACTTTTTGTTTGGATTTGGGCTACTTTTTTCCATTTATTTTTAGATTTATTTAGTCAACATATTCAGTCAATAATATTTGTTCTCTAGCCTGTATGAATGGTAGAGATAATAGCTCTTTTTCATGTGTATGGGGGTTTCTGGGTCAGTGTGTAGGTGGTGGAGCTCTTAATTCTGGCCCCCAAGCCACAAACATTATTCAAATAAATAATTGAACCAGTCTCATCTTAGATCCTAGCATTCCTGCCAGAACATGTAATTCAGACTGTGTAGGGTAAGAGTAACAGGTGTACTTGTAATGAACTCATTTTCATGTACTTTCTGTTCAACAATAAAGAGATTCACTCTTTACAAAAAGTGATGTACAGACAAGGGCAAGAGTAATTTGTTGTGATTAGGAAAGCTTTGACTTTAATTGACAACAATTCACCATGGTCAATTAGTATGAACTTCATCCTCCTGTGAAAAGGCACCAATCTGTTCATTTCAGTCTCTTTGTGATGTTTCTTTTATCCCTGTTCTGTGGTCAGTTTATTAAAAAAATTATATGTACTTCAAAATATGAAGCCTACACATTGTCTAACCAGCATCTCCAAAGAAAACATTTAATATCTTTGTTGTTCTTATGCCTCTGAACTAGAGGAGATGTGTTATAATGAAACATTTGCTGGAGAAGCAGGTTGGTTATCACTTTTTGAATTCATAGAATTGATTTTTTGTGGAACTTTTTGTTTTTTTGCTGTGTAACATCATATTTAAAATGCAGCACAGCAAGCTCTGCAATACAGTTTGTATGTAAGAAACTGCACTCACTGGAATATTCATTTCAGGATTTCATTTCTTTCATGATTAGGTCCGTTTTATGACCTTTATTTTTGTTTTTTTTTTGTTTTTTTGTTTTTTGTGTAATTGTATTTTATATAGTATGTTTTAATTACGTTTGTGTTTACAGCCATTCTTCATGCTTCTTTATGTTTCTTGTTTATATTTCTTCCACCAAAAATGGTGTCCAATATTGGTAGAAGTGTAGATTCTATTGATAATGCAGTATACTAACAATTATAAACCTGTTGTATGCCAAAACCAGAAATAAGTATTGCTGTGGTGTTCATGAACCAGTCAGTATAATCATCTTTTCATGTATATGTTCCCTTTAAACAATATTGTTCTTGTGTATTTCTTCTTGATTGTTAAATCTTCTTCCTGTTTTCTCTGTAGTTATTGGGTTTATCTATGAAACTGGCCAGTTTGCATCACTTTAAAAGCTGAGGTGTGTAATTCATTGAATTTAAAGCAATGTTCTCCAACTGTGGCCAATTATATTCAAGTTTTAATTGGTTATAATAAGCAGGTGATTCATGAAGTCTGAGTATGTAGTTTGGTTTGGGAGGCAAGTACAACCATCTGTAGTTCAACGAATCCATTTTTGTTGTCACATTTCATTCAGTTTTACTTGCTTACAGTCCAATTAATTACATATGTATATCAGGCATCTGTTCTTGTAGAAGTCTGAGAGGACCTGTCACATTGATTTTCAACCACAAAGCACACACCTTGTTCAAACTCCAGAGTTACCAAAGCTGTGCATTCAGTACCACAAGTGTGGATATAAATGTTTAGCAGCCCAAGACACTAATTTAATTAATGAAAATGAGTTGAATGGAAGACTCTGAATATATCTGAGTAAAATAATTGTTTTTCTTGGCAGGTCTGGTTTGTCACCAAGTTGTCACAGCCTACCAATTTCCATTCTTTCAACGATGGCTTTCACTGAATTTCGCCCTTATTTTCAGTTTTGATTAATATTAATTGAACTGTTAACTGAACTGTTGTGCCACTCAGCATTTTTTTGCATTTCTAGCACCTTTGGCTTCAAAATATACTGTTTGTCTTTTGCTTTGTGGATGGATTTTGTGGAACTTTGTTTCACTAATGAAATTGTGTGACAACACCTTTCCCACTGTTTCACTAAGCTTTTTAGGCAAGTTGCTACTTAATTGTGAAGGGCATGTTGAGAACTGTATTGGGACAAGATGTGTAACCAGCTTCTGGCACTTCAAGATTAGATTTCATTAGGGCTAAATAGGGGAGAGACAAATGGCAAACGGTGAAAGAATATCAGGACTCAATCACGTCTTGCACTTACCACTGTGCACCTCAGCAAATCAAAATGGATATTATTTCTTTTCAGCTTAAAAATTTCATTTTCACATGTATATAACACATGATTCAACCAACCTTGGAGAAGAGTTGACTTAATTCTAATGTAAAGTCATTTTATCTTGTAAAGATGCCAATTAACTTCTGCTTCTCTTTTCTTTCAGGTGCGAAACCCATGGGAAAATTGCAAGGATTTTTCAGGATGTTTTTCTGGATTTACTAAGGGATTTCTTTGACTGCCTCTTTTGAGGAAATTCTGAGGAAATGTAGAGACAATCTCATCTAAGGATATTTTTCAAACCAATCTTGTATGATATGGTGTTGTAATGGCTGACTTCTACTTGTGGATGCATATTGTTTGCTTATAAAGAAGGAATGTATTCATGGATTACGCCTTAATGAAAAAAAATATTTCACCATGGTGAAACTGGCCAATCCCCTGTACACAGAGTGGATTCTTGAGGCTATTCAGAAGATCAAAAGGCAGAAGCAACGGCCTTCAGAGGAGCGAATTTGTCATGCTGTATCAACATCACGTGGACTAGACAAGGGTGTTGTGCTCCAGCAACTAGAGCTAGCTGTAAAGGATGGATCCATTCTTAAGGTTACCAGCAAAGGTTGCGCATCATACAAAGATCCGGATAACCCAGGGAGGATTGCAGCGGTCAAGCCTGGAGGCCCGGCTTCCTCTGTGGTTGGATCAGTGCTACCTGCAGGAGATCTTCGACATGTCGATTGGAATAAGGTCCTCAGGAGGGCTATTGAGGGGCTGGGTGTCCCCGCTGGCTCCTCTCTTAGGAACATAGAGCGATTCTTACGGAGCCAGGATGACTTGGTGAATGTTGTGGCTAACCCCAGGTTCCAGCAAAGGTTGAGGCTAGCTGCTAAAAGGGCGGTGAATAATGGAAGGCTGCTGAAGGACGGGCCACTCTACAGGATAAAAAATGCTGGAGCAGAAGGAAAAGCAGGGTTCAGGAGCAGCATGGTCTTTGCTCTGGACCTTCCACCTGTAACGCTTCTCCCACACGAGAAAGATCAGGTATGGATACTGGGTGTTGCATTCAATTTAAAATTATAGGACCATTTACTTACAGGGCATCTGGATTCATTGAGTTTCAGGTAATGAGCAAAGATTGAATAAGTATTTAGATTTGTCTTTTGTAACTTGACATTGACAGTGTAGAACTGAGGTGGCATTGTTGTGGTGTGATATAAAATCTGAAAAGAAGTGCTTTCTATTCACAGGCAAGACCTTTTACCCCTTTCCTCCACCCTCACCCTTCTTGATTTTCTGACTGATTTGTTTGGAATAAACAGTCTGTGAGATACGAGTGATTTCTGTATCGGTAATTAATTGCTTTTAAAATGGACCAATGTTACTTTTGTTATCATAGTCCAGGTGAATGCCCTGCAATGACTAAGTCATTACTGTTTATAACCCTACAGAAATATGTTCAAACTGAAAGAATAGGGTCTCTCTGTGATACAAACTTTTTTGCAAGGAGTGTAAATCTCTGGAATTTATCAAAACTTTTACATCCCATGTCAATCTCTGTAAGTAAATGGATTTCCAGTTTGTGTGCTTTCCCTTTCTGTTTTAATAGGTCGCAGAATTTAAAATGTCTTCATGGAGTATTGTTTTAACAGGTGATTGCGAGGGATGCTCCGAAATGAATGTTTTATGACTGAAACGGAAGCAAATTGTCCGAAAGAAATTGATGCCAATTTTTTTCTATACCATTGCTGTTATGGTTCGGACTGTTTACTTACTTTAATAAAAACAGGGCATTGCAGTTGCATACATTATTATTCATTCGTCAAAGAATAAATCAATTACAAAACTCTGGAAGTATTTACTTGGCAACCCTGACATTCCTATGCGCAATATTAAATAAAATTCATTTCTAAATAAAAAGTTTTACTTGGTCCCACTGCTGAGTAGACTAAAGGCCTAACTGTCTTATGAATGTTTATAAAATTAAATAACTTCTCTCATAATACACAAAGTTCTTTAAAGGCCCTTTTATCGTTCTTTGTAGGTTTACAAGAATGCGTAGCAGACAATGTGATCCGCGCTCACCTGATGGTGCAAACTTCAGAAAAATGCTTGATTCACACACCCATGTGGACAAGGCCTAAAAACTGCTGAAAGATATAACAATATTCCACCACTGACTTTCCTCCTCTGTGCTGCATTTGTCTCATCAGAATGGTGATTAATATATTGGGTTTTTTTGATTAAGTCTGAATTCTTTACAGAAGAACTTCCACTTTAAATTATTACATGCTTTGCAGACGGCCATACTTGGATCTTTGTCTTATTTTTAAGTTTGCATCATGGGGTGTTCTGGTCACAGGTTTTGTTTGCGTCGTCACAACATCCTGTTTTTGTCATGTTTAAAAGTCTTTCGGTGGCTGAATTTAGGGGCATCTGTAGTGATTGCTTATAGTATAAGCTTGAAAAAACAAAAAAAAAAGAATTTCAGCTTGCCCTGGTTTCACTGATCATTTAAACTGTTTTATCCTGGGCCTCGCTCTTGGTGCTCATTTTTTGCCATGGGTTGCTAACAATGGGAGACCATTTGGTAATCAAATCTTGGAGCACATTCCCTTGTCTGCTCCTTGTTGAGTTGTTCATTGAAAGCAAACGCTTTTGGTTTCCAGGCGCGGGGGCTTGACTGTTGCTAAGCGATGCGTTTTTCATTGACACTAGGACATGATAGCATGGTGCCAGTTTTTTTTCCTTTCACAATCAGGGAGAAGGTCTGCCATCTCGCAGATGGTTTAGGGAGCCTGCAGTGGTGGGCCGGCCGCTGATTAGCTCAATGCATTAAAAGGGCCCTTTTGTTGTTAATTGTGTGCTTGGGGACTGGTCAGTCTGCAGCTGCTCCAGGCCTCTTTATCATATGCTGCTAGGGGTTAAAATATGAGAAAGGAGAGGGCCAGACCCCTTCTTTCTTTTTTTTGTCCCATTTGCTAGCAGGATCAGATTTTCTTGTGTTGAAGGTATATTGGGTGTCTTGGTTGGCTTCCCTTCGACATTCTTGAAACTCTTGCTTGGGTTGAAACACAGTAATTGAATGAAAGTCTGTTGAAGTAGAGCTGATTACATCAGTTCAGGAGAAATGTTTTTGTAGCACTGAGTGTAGGGCCACTGGTTTGCAGCTGTAGCTCCCCTGGTTGGACAATGCATTATGGGCTTAGTCCCATTTCTTTTGTTACACTCAAACATTTCTGACAACCATGAGTTAACCTAAGGTCTCTAAAGCAGTATGGTGCTGACCAAACTAACTTAAAAGTTGGTTTCATACGCTCTATAGTCTATACTCTCTCTCTCTCTCTCTCTCTCTCTCTCTCGCTCACTCACACACACACATATTAATTCATTCATTCAGTAATATATTGCTGCTATTACTTTTCTTAAACCGCGAAAAGCTATTGTGCTCAACTGCATCTCTCTTATATGTGAATGTCTCTAAGTACAGAATAATGCTACATGTCATGCATGTGAGACATTTGTTTCACATGCTGCCAGAACTGTCTGACCCTGTGTATTGGAGATCTTCAGGGTTTCTGTGCAGTACAAAAAAATAAGGACTTTTAGTAATTCAAGTCTTTAACTAATAAGAATTAAAGACTTTTGTATTTTCAGTCTATGGCCCTTGTTACAGTTTTTAAATAAAATACTAAATCTACTATTTAAAAATTAAATTTATCATAGTGTGTTTTTTGCAGAGTTTGTGAAGTAGGCAGACAGCGAAGCCGCAGAATCCCAAGGTGGTTCACACGGCACTTAATATTTTAGAGAGCAGGTAGGGGTTTGTGGGTAAAAAACTCAGTGGGAGAGTGAAAACAAGTCAGTATTCTTCCAGTGACTGATTTTATGTTTTGTTGTTCTGTTAAGGTCTCAAGAGGCATCCTTTAAAGTAGGGCTGGGAGATATGTTCAAATGTTTTATAATCACAACAATATATATATATAAAATAATAATATATAATCACGATATGAATCAATTCACTAATTTTGAACATTATACAACTGTATACCAGATAGATCAAATGGGTATAATATAATAAATCCAAATATTAACCAGTCAATGGTGTTACAGGAGAACACAAACAGAATAGAGAATTAAATTCTTTGTTCCGTTCTAAATAAAACGGGCAAAAAGGGTCAAATGACGAACTGTGAAGCTCTGTCTGAGAGAAACTGCTTTACATGGCAAAGAGATCGGTTGTATTAACTGTCTACACTGTGCAGTGCGGTTCTAATCTGCTTCTGACTGTAAACAGTAGTGCTGCAACTAACGATTATTTTAATAACCGATTAATCCGTCATATTTTTTCGATGAATCAGATAAACAACAAAAAAACAAGAAAAGCATTGGTTTCCAACCCTTTATTCAAAAACAGATCTATAATCTTTAGAAAGTGCACAAACCTGTTGCTCCTTGAGCTATTATTATAATAATAAAGCCGAGTGTAACCAGGGTTCAAGATGCAGATCATTTTAGTGAAGCCGTCATCTTCAACCATCAACTGAGGCCTCCTGTCAGGGACGAGCATTTTGAGGAAACTGTCGGTCAGGACAGCAGCTTGCTGTGGTGAACATGATGCATTTCCCATCAAGAAGCCTCTCGTGGTTTGCTTTTTTTTTGGAATCAAAAAGATAGTGGAAGTGTGTGTAACAGCACAATTTTTTACATGAACTATAAATACATACTTACATACATACCTGTTTTAGTTGTTAGTTGTGTAAAGGTAAGTCACCCAAAGAGCAATTACAGACAAGTCTTCTTCTCTCTCTCTCTCTCTCTCTCTCTCTCTCTCTCTCTCTCATTCTTATTCATTAAATTATTACCATCAATATAGTAAGTGCAAGGTTAATTTATATACCACATTTAAACACAGCTTAAGATGACGAAGTTTAAAATTAAATTGAAAAGTGCAAAACAAATATATTTATCAATAATAACATTTTCTAACTTAGCAGTTGTGTCCTGTTTTCATTCCAAATATAAAAAAAAATCTTAAGTCAAGATACATTTTCTAGATCATTGGTCCCCAACCCCTGGGCCGCGGACCGCTACCGGGCCACGGGCCAGACAAAAAAAATTATCTTTTTTTAAAAAATCTGTAGCATCTAAGTATGTTTGAGACATCAACTTTGCCGAAATTCTGGATAAAAGTCATGTCAGAAAACAGATCGCCACAACAGCACTGAAAACACTGAAAGGACAGTTTATGCGTTACCATAGCGACCAGAGCATATGAGGGGCCGAGGACGACGTTACTCTGATTGTTGTAAGCGCATTTCAGAAAGACGCTGCTAATAAAGTTACATATAATTACACAGTGGATTCATGTTTATTATTATATTTACAGAATACCACCATTTTTGTGTTGGTCGTATCATTTTATTTTGTTGTTTTTTATCCACGACACCTTAAATGCCAGTCCGCGAAAATATTGTCTGACGTTAAAATGTAGGATTGTGTAGTGACTTACCCTGCTGTTACTCACTTCCTCCTCATCGAACGCTTCTGTCATTTATCCTTCCTTTACCCCTGTTTGTTTTGTTTTTAAATATTTGCTCCACCCTGTCTATGAGGCACTTACTCTGCTAGCATCAGGGCGCAAAAGAAAGAAAAGTGTGTGTTTACTCCGCTCCGCACTCAAAAGTTTTTATTTCTTGTAATAATCAAATGTCTCAGCGTTGTGCGACACAACGATTCGATTATGAAATGTCTTGCCAACTCTTTTTGTAATTGATGTTTATCGATTAAATCGATTTGTTGTTGCATAACTCCATAACTCCAACTGAACTCCTAACCTTTCTTTTTAACAATATTCATGTTTTGTTTTTTTTTATCTTCGGGCTGTATCCATTGACATGTCATTGTTTTCTGTTGTCGTTCTGTTGTAGCATTAGTGATTAAAATAGCCCAAACATTAGCTAGTGTGTTGCTCCGTGTGGCCCTCTTTCATTCTTCCAGCCACGTGATTGGTTGCTCTATTCTAGCCTTGTGATGGGTTTAGCGCAGCGCTATTCTTATTGGCTTTTTGTGTTGTCTGTTGACATGAAAAACATGGACATGGATGGAATTAGTTTGATCAACAAATCAGTTATATCTACAGAGTATTATTTTGAATCGAGAAATTTTATCTTGATAGTTATCGATTTGTCGCCCAGCTCTGCTTTTAAGGCATCCTACGATCACTAATAGCAGGGCCGGTGTTCCTTTATGAACATTTTAGAAACATGAACACCATTAGTGTGTGCTACTTAAATCAACATGCAGTTCCACAAATTTATATATTTTTCAACTTCACTGTGTTACTGAAGTACTTTATAAATAAGTGTTTTTCCCAAAAAAGTGACTTTCAATTAGAACAAAGCTGCCCAAAGTGCAGTAAATTTTAAGTTGAAGAGTAAAACACTTTTCTAGTAGGGAGTGACACCAAGTACAGTCAGGAAACATTTTTGCAGTTTGCAATGTTGATCAATTCATAATAAAACTAATTTTTCCTTTTTTGAAAGCCGTTTTCCTATTGTCAGAGTTTCTTGTAATGAGACACCCTATTGGCGCAGATGTTGCTCAACACATTCTCATACTAACTTTTCGTCTTTGGTGGTGCAGATCATTGTGATGTTCTGCCAGAACAGCCCACCTCCCCATAATGTGTCAGTGCCAACTGTAATGAGGATTATCTAGCAACATAAAGTAGTATTTAGTTAGTTATTCCATATAGCAAATCTAACTTAAAGGTTCGTATCCCTGTACTGTTGTACAATGCTAAATGTACACTGCCATCATACACTGTAAATGTTGCTAATTTGCTAACAACTAACAGAATATTTTTTGCACTTGTGGAATTTGGTTCAGTACATTCAACAAATGCGAACATATTAACCCCCCCCCCTTTCACATCTCTAAAATGGTCATAGTCTGGCTTGCTGAATTTTTGTTATTTTGTTTCTTCTCTCCCTGTTAAATTTTGCTTTAACATCTCTTCTCCAATGTCAAGTATGGTCTTACAAATCTACTAACCAACATCCATAGCCAGGAGTCCAGAAAAGCACAACTGGGCAGGATGACCCTTTCTCTCCCCCACCCATCACTGCTCTAGCCAGAGTGATCATCTTTTAGTTTATGTAAAATAAATGAGGAAAAATAATTTTTCTCTGTTGTGTTATTCTGTCCATTATTGTGGTCTGAGGAGTCACATGCCTGCATTTGTTGTGGTCATGTGTGCCTGGGAGAGTCCATGCAACTGAATGCAACTAAATTAGGCCGAAAATCTGGGAAGGGGGAATTTGTTACGACATCTGGAAAAGTGTGACAAATTTGAAATGGAAATTCATTATGAGCAAATTTTCTTGCAAACTTAATGCAGGCAGGCCAGCTGGTTCAAGATGGGAAAATATCAATATGACAATATATCTTTGTCCTTGCTCACACGATACAATCGCTGATACGCCGCCGGACATTCGCCGCCAATTTGACTTACCGGCGTCACTACTTCAAGTCTCCTCTGGGTGGCGCTGCAGGACACGGATGAAACTTGAATAAATTAGCAACAGCGAGACGCAGACTAAGCTCTGCTGAGAGGCGCCCCAGCTGCATATAGGTTCTGAAGTCTGGTTTCACTTTGTTTCGCTGGTTAACAGACCATGGATTATGTTATGACGACCGTATCTTTGCATGTTTCCTTCCTGAATGAAGCCTACACCCCGGTCGATGTGAGTAAACATGCATTAATGTGAATAATAAACACATTGCTAGAGAGCTTCTTTAAAAAGGGTAAAGACCCAATAACAAAAATGTGCAGAATTGCATGTCCCCACCAATATCTAACATTTGCTGAACTGTCCTCAACAGTAATTTAGATTTAACATAAAAGCTCCATAGTTTGTCTGAGTAAACAAAGTTAAACTAGAAGCTGTACCAGAGGACCTGCCTTCCAAACACACATTGGTGATGTGATTGGTGAAGACACCATGACTCTTGGCGTGTTTCATGGGGAGCAATGTATTGTGAACTATGTAGCGTCTGGTGCAGGCAACTAGGTGGGTACCATATGTCCCCAACGATAGGTCGCCCCACATTTTAGGCTGCCCAAGTCTATAACCCTCATAAAATGCTCATTTATGTTTTAAAAATCTAAGATAAGCCTCCCCATGTTATTAGCCCAGGTGTTGTCTAATATCCAATATGAGCAGCGTGTCCAAGATTAGTGACAGAAAAGCAGCAAAAGTCGTAATTGACGTTTATTGATTCCTATTTGAAGAAAGGTAAGCCTAATAATTTTTGCATTTCAATGTTGCTAATTTTATACTGAAGATTTATACTTAGTAAAGCTAATCATATGCTGCGTTTAGACTGAATCAAATTTACAACCGTAGAGTGTCTGCATATTTTGGTGCATCGACTACCATGATGGCGCTAGGCTAACTGCTAACCGATGCCAGCAACTTGTTTGCTTTCAGTTTCCAGTGATGTGTGTTGGGGGAAGCAATGCATTATGGACTGTGTAGTGTGTGTGGAATGGAGAATGGGTGGTAGTACAGAAAATGGGTTGAAGGAGCAAGAGACCACATGTTAGCAGCCCACGTTGGAGCAGCTTGCAAATGAGAACAGAATATGTTCTGTGCTGAGAGAAAACAGAAATAAATAAATATAGTCACAGGTCCAAAAACAGAACTTGTGAGTCTCTGCGCTGGCTGTTTCAAAAGTGTTTGCATTCGAAGTTGGAGGTTTATCCTGAGTGAAGCTGCCACTCAGCCATTAAGCTATACTTTTAGCCAATGTGTTTCATTTTTCTAGATAGGCAGCTCCATTTAAACAAGCCAATACCAGGTTTTCAAAATCAATGTATAAACCACGACCTATCATTGGAGAAGTGCCGTAATGCTGTCAGAAAAGAGGTGGAAAGAATTTCTATGAATTGTAGTTTGTTAGCAGCGAGAGCATTGGTTGGTAGCACTAGAGGGGGACAGAAACTGCTCTGTACTGAGTAAAAGAATAATAAAAGCCATAGTTCGCAAACTGCATCACGATTTTGAGTGAGTCTTCGAAACTGGAGATACACTGAGTGAAGCCGAAGTAGCGGTTTCCCCGCTCTCTCAGGGTTTTCTGCCATGACTTTCATCCAGAATATCGGCAAAGTTGATGTCTCAAACAAACTTAGATGCTATGGATTGAGATCGTATTTTTTAAAAAAAAAAAAAGAAATGTTTAAATTTTGTGTGGCCTGATACCAGACCACTGCCCGGTTCGAAATGCTCCGTGGCCCGGTAGCAGTCCACAGCCCAGTGGTTGGGGACCACTGGTTTAAATGATTTTTAAATGGTTTTAAGATTGCAATTTGAATAAAATGCTGTGCAGTGAATTTGGAAAAAGAAAAATACAGTCCTGTCTGAACTCTTTATTGGACATCAGGTGAAACAACCCTGTTTGTGTGACCATCACACTTCTGTTCTTTCTTACTAAAGTAATTAGTTTTTTGGTAGCGAAATACTTCAATAACTCAACTGCACTGTTACCATTTTCATTTAGTTGATTAAGATTTTAATTGTCTCCATTGTTTTTAAAAAGAATCAGTATTAGGATGAGATTATTTTGGTGATTTAATTAAAACAGCAATTCATTAATTAAGAGCAAAAATGTGAAAACCAGCTTTAGTACAGAAATGGATACATTTTCTTGTTCTAATAATTTTGACTAGCACATTTGCAGGTTGCGAAGCTTTTTTTTTTGTAAATGCAGAGCGTTACAAACTTGGACATACTTTGGTTTGTGCACATGGACAAGCCCATTTTTAATCTTTTTTTCTTTACTGCAGGTTTCCAGTAAGGTTTGCTTCCGGAGACTGTGTTGGCCTAGTCAGACTATTCATTTACTAGTTCCATTTCCTTGTTGATTTTAAGATTTTTTTTTTGGTCTCTGGAAGAATCACTTGCAGCCAAGTCATCCTGGCAGATGCATCAAAGTTTCATATAAAATGTCCTTTGTTGAATATATTGCATGCTTAATAGTAGGTATGCGCTTTCTTTTCTTGCCCACACCTATTGTTTGGTCAAATGCTGATGGTGCTTATCTGACCCTAATATGTAGGTGTCCATTTTGTCAGCTGTTTTTGGTAAGGGCTTTGTGCAGTACTTTAAGAGACTCCTAATATGGAAGTAGGTATACTCTACTCAGTTGTTAAGACTTTGAGCTTAAGATGTAAATAAGGTGAAACTCTTTGTTAGTGTGTAAGGTGGTTATAATCTGATCTTGTCGTCATTGTTTTGGCATTGTTCCAGCTATTCCAGATGTCTGAACTTCACAAAATGGTGTTTTTATTTTTTTACAACCACTGCTCTTTTCAATACAGATTTTCTTGCATACGAATCGAATTCTTACTGTATAGGCCAATGTTGGTTTTCTTCTATGTGGCATTTTGAGTCAACATAATATTGGTCAATTCAAGATATGTGGTCAAGCATATCTTTTAGGGCTGCAACAACGAATCGATAAAAATCTATTACTAAAAGAGTTGGCAACAAATTTCATAATCGATTTTTTGTGTCGCGCGATGCAGAGACATTTGATTATTACAAAAATGTAAAAAACTTTAGCTGAGCGCGGAGCGGAGTGAACACACTTAGCCTCTCTCTTGCGCACTGATGTTAGCGCCTCACAGACTGGGCGGAGCAAACATTTAAAAACAAAATGAGCGAAAGCAAAGAAATCAGTGCGGTCCAAGGTTTGGGAGCGTTTCACATTAAATAAAAAGAAAAGGTGCGTTAACTACAAAATATGATGAGGGTGAGGGTAAGTCACTACAGAACCCTACTTCTGTTCCGTTTTGACGTGAGGAACTTAATTCTGGTTCTGTTGTTTACTCGTTATCCAGCTTGACAAGCACAACAAGTTAGCATTAGCTCGTTAATAACTGCTGTAAGTAGTAAAGGAGGGTTGCTATAGTTACTTTGCACTGCATTGCAAGACTAAAGACATGGTTTTATCCACTCTCCTTTTTTTAACCATTCATTTTTCAATCGGTTGTCTACACTGCAAAAAAACGCTTGTATTATTTAGTCCAAATATCTAAAACATCTTAAATCAAGATTACTAGACAAGATAAATGGCATGAGAAAATTAAGTGATGCTTAAAACTTCTGATTGAGATTATATCTCATTAAAAATATTGTTCTTACCCCATTGGCAGATCATTTCGCTTGTTTTAAATCATCACTTAATTTTGAGGTGTTTTTTCAGAAAACAAGACAATTTCTTATGCTATTTCACGTGTCTAGTAAATGTATCTTGATTTAAGTTGTTTTTTTATATTTGCACTGAAAACAGGACAAAAATACTAAGTTAGAAAAGCATTTTTTGCAGTGTAAATTCTGTGCTTTGTCCCATATAGGTTATTATTGACACATATATGTGTGTGTTGTACTTTTTAATTAAATTTTAAAGTTCATCTTAAGCTGTGTTTAAATGTGGAGTATAATTGAACTATATTGTTATAAAAGCTCAAAGAGCAACAAGTTTGTGCACTTTTAGTTCTGTTTTTGAATAAAGGGTTAGAAATGAATGCTTTTCTTGTTTTTTGTTTTTTATCCGTCTCACCGATTAATCTGAAAAATAATTTACAGATTAATCGATTTATTAAAATAGTCGTTAGTTGCAGCTCTAATAACTTTTGATTGTAGGCCCACAGTGGGTGTTTTCTTCAATTATATTAGGTTTTCAGTGATTGGAGAATTGCACAATTTCTTTTAGTGCAACAATTCTCATTAAAAAGACAGCTGTGGGTGTCTGTGTTTAAGAGGGTCTCGTGTGGGTGTTTCTTTCTGTCTGTGCGTAGGAGGTCTCTGGGCCTTTGAATGAGGGTCTCTGTTGGTGGAAGTGTGGGTCTGTGTGTGGGTGGGTGTGAATGTGTGTGAAGGTGGGTGTCTGAGTGGGTGGGTGTGTGTGGTTGTCTGTAGGCCTCTTTCTGTGTCTGTCTGCAGGTGTCTGTGTGGGTGTGTTGGAGGGGTGTTTCTCCTCATGTCAAGTAAAATTTATGTTTTTACAATTGACCTTGCAAAGAAGCTTTACACAATGCAGGTTAAAGCCTCTAGTTAGCAACCCAAATCTGCTCGTTGGAACTAATCAGTCACTCTATAAGAACTTTCAGGACTCTTTCAGTAAGCTACATGTTCATATATCACAAAAAATTGCATGTCACTTGCAGTTAATCAAACTTTCTGGAGGACTGAATATTTCCAATGAATCTTCACAGGCTGTGGAGTTAGAGGGTGAACTCAGTGCCCATGTCCACTGTATCAGGAGGATTGTTAACCAAAGGACATCAGGGTTCAGCTCTAATTAGAGGTGTGACAAAAAAATTGATACAGCAAAGTATCGTCATCCTTGCTCACACAATAGGATAAAATTGATACAGCAAAGTATCGTCATCCTTGCTCACACAATAGGATAAAATTGATACAGCAAAGTATCGTCATCCTTGCTCACACAATAGGATAAACGATTCAGCAATGGCAATGTCGCTATTTTTATTAATAAGCTTTCACGCCTATTTGACTTATCGCACTGCTACTTCATGTCTCCTCTGTGCGGCGTTGCAGAGAGACACAAAGAAGACTGCTGAGAGACACCCAGTCACATCTAAAATCTGGGTTCACTTGGCTCCACTTTTAGAACATTGACTGTGGAAAAACATAGCGCTCTGTAATTCATAGTCAGAGTTAAACTAGAGACTTTACCAGAGGACCCGCCTTCCAAACACACATCATTGATTTGATTGGAGATACGAAGATTCTTGGTATGTTTCATGGGAGCAATGCATTGTGGACTATGTAGTGTCTAGTGTGGGAAAACCGGTGGGAATACTGGTGAAAAGTGGTTGAAAGAGTTGCATCTGCAAGTACCGTACTAATTTTGGTTTGCAACATTACTCAAAAGGGGAAAAGAAACTCTTTTCTTTACTGAGTAAAAGAATAATAAAAGCCACGGGTCACAAACAGCATCACGCTTTCTTTGCGCTGGCTGGTTTCTGAAGAGGTGCATTCACAAAGTTAGGAAGTTACTGCCACTCGGCTCTGAAGCCATAGTAGCGGTTTCCTTGTAGTTCTGACCACGATAGCAAAGAAAATACAGGAAAGGTAAAGATAGCATTGTTGTTGCTTATGTAAATGAATAATAAATAATATACACATACACATAGGGGGTCCTTGAGTTACATCCGAGTTAATTTCCTATGAGTGTTTATATTACAGTCCATATTACAGTAGAGCATTTAGGAAACCTTGCTCCAGATAGAAATCTTTTTAATGGCTTCAACATACACCACAGCAGTAAACACACTAGAGAGGTTACTTGTGGAAAGACCACACTGATGGTGCCTTAGCACAGTGCACTATTAAATAGGGCTGCAACTAACGATTATTTTAATAATCGATTAATCTTTCGATTATTTTTTCGATGAATTGGATAAAAAAAAAAAACAAGAAAAGCATTTATTCTTTGGAAAGTGCACAAACATCTTGCTCCTTGAGCTTTTATAAGATGAACTTTAAAATTATATTAAAAAGTACAACACGCACACAAATAAATTTGTCAACAATAACCTATATGGGACAAAGCACAGGATATACACTGCAAAAAATGCTTTTCTAACTTCGTAGTTTTGTCCTGTTTTCAGTCCAAATATTTAAAACATCTTAAATCAAGATAACTAGACAAGAAAAATGACAAGAAAAAACACCTCAAAATTAAGTGATGGTTTAAAACAAGCAAAATTATCTGCCAATGGTATGAGAGAGAATCTCAATCAGAAGTTTTTAGCATCACTTAATTTTCTCATGCCATTTTTCTTGTCTAGCTATCTTGATTTAAGATGTTTTAGATATCTGGAAATGAGACAAAATTGCTAAGTAAGAAAAGCTTTTTCTTACTTAGCTATACATGACAACTGATTGAAAAATGAATGGTTAAAAAAAGGAGAGTGGATAAAAATGTGTCTTTAGTCTTGCAATGCAGTGCAAAGTAACTATAGCAACCCTGCTTTACTACTTACAGCAGTTATTAACGAGCTAACGCTAGCTTGTTGTGCTTGTCAAGCTGGATAACGAGTAAACACCAGCTCCAACATTACGTTCCTCACTTCAAAACGGAACAGAAGTAGGGTTCTGTAGTGACTTACCCGACTGTTCCCTTACCCTCACCCTCATCATATTTTGCAGTTAACATTTTTGTTTATTTAGTGTGAAAGGCTCCCATACCTTCGATTGAACAGATTTCTTTGACTTTGCTCGTTTTGTTTTTAAATGTTTGCTCCGCCCAGTCTGTGAGGCGCTAACTGCTAGCATCAGTACTTTTAAGGACATTAAATGTGGTCGCAGATCACTGTGGAATACATAAGAATATTGGAAAATGGCATTTGCCTACAGTTCTCAAATTGGAGCACACCTAAAAACAAACCTATATTCTGGAACATTTAAGGATGATTTACATTGTTTTGGTTAGTTTGTTCCTAGCAGTTATCTTACTATTTTTTTTATGCATGTGATGCCTGCTTCTGTCTAATATCACTAGTGAAACAATAAGTTAAAATAGTAGGACAAAGCATGCTGCAGTTCTAAGATATTACTGTGATATTATTGTTGTTCCTCAGACAGTGTCCTGGTTGAGTTCATTGTCATTTTAATAGGTCTGCTGTCCTTGTTAGGTTTTTTTACGCTTTAGAAGCTTAGATGAGCTAATGGAGCTGTTGGAAAATTTAATAGCACAAGTCACAAGCTAGTAAGTGCATATCTACTGTGCATTCTTCCCTCATAATCAGCAGTGAGCTGTTACCATGCTTTGTACGCTCACTACTTCCCCCTTTCACTGTTTAGTCTGCTTTGTGAAGATCTTGATGGTACTTCAATAGACTGGAACATGAAAGCATAACCTGAAGGAACATATCAATGAATGCCATGTTTTGCTAGTAGTATACATTAGCTGGTTTTTTTTTTGTTTTTGTTTTTTGGCCTAGAGGCTGAAACATCAGCTGGGCACCCCAGTTTTCTGTCTCTGTTTTGATCTTTGAATCTTTATGAAAATAAGCTCAGAGTTGTATGAGAGACACAGCTTAAATTTACTTGTCCCTTTTGACTCCAATTGTTTTGAAAGTTTCTGCTATGCGCTCATATTTGTGTGGTAAAGGTAGAATAATTTTTTTAAAAAGTGTCAATATTCAAATGCTCTGAAAGTGTTGAGTTCAGACAAAATGTTCAGATTGTTGGGAGGAATTGTTGTATTGTTGTAAATGAAGCTGGCCAAGTCAAATTGGTATAATCACAATTTAACCCTGATTGAGGACAGGTGCACATACTCGATTAAGAAAATAGTGTTGTTTTGAGGGCACTGCAGAGTAAACCACTTGCAGCAGGGCTACTGTGAAAATTATAATTAATGTTATTTTATTTTTTGGAGAAGTTTGATCATCTCTGCCATTTAGGGGAAAAATCTGTTAATGCAACAAATTACAGACAAAAATAAGATCTGAGGTAAATAAAAAACGACAAAAAACATGATCAAGACATTCGTCAGTGTTGACTCATCAGAACTCCAAATGTCTGTGGTAAAACTGACCACAGTCACACCTGATAAAATACCTCGTAGGTTATCACAAGTTTTGCTGTAAAGCTCTGCTAGCGCACTGTCTGAAATGTAGTGTCAAGGGAGGAGGAGATATTGTGGTTTCAAAAGATGGGACGCACCTTTTAAAAATGTCCTCTTGTGTGTGTTACGTCGGTGCAGAGTTCATCAGAGATCAGATCAGGCCATCCCTAAAAAAACGTCATAGCTATTTTGATTTAAATAATTATTGACTGTTTTCATAAAATTTTACCTGACTACTTAACCTAGCATATTACAGTTGTCCATAACCACAAGGCATTCAGTGTATGTAAACAGAAATGAGAGAAAATCTAAGGCACATACTTAACTTGGTTAAGTAATTATTGTGCTGCAACTGTGCTTTTTTCCCCAAGTACTTTTGGAAGAACTAGATGGAATTTTGGGGCACCTATAGGGATTGTTAGCATTAACCGTTTATGGCTTAATTTTTTCCTGTGCTACAGGAAAGCTGTAAGGTCCAGAAAAAAAAGAAAAAAAAGGTCTGTTTTTGCATGATCACATGGCTTGGTGCAAATTCAATAACCTGTCTCTGAATGTGGACAAAACAAAAGCTATTGTTGTTGACTTCAGGAGCACTTCAAGGATACACTTGGTGAGAACCTCACCTGGTCCCTCAACAACAGCTACAAAACCAACAAAGCTCGGCCACATCTCCACTTCCTAAGAACGCTGGGGAAAGCCCACCTCCTATAACCTCCATCCTCACTACCTTCTACAGAGGGCCTATTGAGCGCACAGTTTGGAAAATGCACCATCATGGATCGCAAGACCTTGCAGCATATAGTGAGGTCAATGATAAACCCCTCACTGTTCTCCCTTTTGCCGTCTAGAAGAATGTACAGAAGCATTCAGGCCTCCACTAAGAGAATGTGTAACAGCTTCTTCCCACAGGCAATAACATGCACACACACACACACACACACACACACCCAGTCCATAGTCCTTATGCATAGACTGTGTTTGCCATTGTATTTACCTTTTAAAGGAAAATATAATGACGTAGTCATACGCAAAAGCAACTGTTGAGTAAAAAACATTGTCCACAGTAAAATTAATTGTGGAATGAACACACCTCGATTTTCATGCGTCAGATCAATACAGCCAGAGCATGCCCTACTTTAGTTGATGCATCGATACAGATCGATTGTTGTTACACCCCAGTGTTTATATCTGTGCTTTTAAAAATATTGTTGTTTGCAAAAACAATTTTGCTCAACCTGATATTGCATGACCTGCTACTTTGCACCAGGTAGAAACCATAGAAGTGTACTCTGTACTGGTCGGAGCTTCATTTTCATTGTCTTGGTCTTGCACTAAATTTGTCTTGTATATCCTGGGATTACCTACAGCACAGTAAAGTCATCTCAGTGTTTAACCGTGCTACAAACTCAAGACACCAGCAACTAACCTGTAATCAAAGCAGTCTATGAAATTGTAATTAAAACTTTTAAACTGTACATTTCACAATGAAAGTAATTTTATATACAACAGGTCTGGGTTTGAGTCCCAACCCAATTCTCAAACAACCACATCGTTATCAGTCTGAAACTGACTAAGCAAAAAAAAGGTTTTCTGAAACTGACACCAAACAGACCTATCACCCGATGTGCAAAATTATAACTTGATCGCGTTATTTAAAATACCCAGCAGCAGCAATAACAGCTTTCATGATCAAATTTGTGTTAAATTGTCAATAAGCAAGTGTGATGGCAGCATGTCAGATAAAAGCTTATTAAAGGTAATGAATGGAAGAGAGGGAGAGTAATAAAAAGAAAAGAAATGAAGTGGGAGGAAATGCAGAGTGCTGTGAGAACCCAAACTTCAGGTTTCTCATGAACAATGTTGCATTCACTCTTGAATGTTTATGACAGTAAGAATTTCTTGTGATCTGGAGATGTTTTGACTGTGGCATGCTACCTATTGTGTACACAGTTATCATTCTATCTTGTTGTCTGTAGCTCTCACGCTCTGTTAAGGTGCAGCCACATGAGGAATGTTTTCTGCAGAACTTCCTTTTTTAAACATTAATAAATGTTGGTTTCCCTTTGGCTAACTATGTTCTGGTGCTGTTTCTGCTATGCATATGAAACTTTCCACAGCAACAATAACAATATCATCTAATTCAATGCTGATAGCCAGTGTGGCAGAGTAGATCTACTGAATTATTATCAATACTGTCTTGAAAATTTCTCACATTGTTCAGTGAAGGATACTGACTTCCCACACCCAGTACCATCTTGCTTTGCTGTGCATATATTTTTAGGGCAATAAAAAACATGGCAACTTGGTTGTGTGCCTCAGCATGCTTTCTAAAATTGTCAATCTACTGTCCTACTTGAGTTTGTATATTTGAAAGTCACTTGTGTAGGCCAGGGTTTGTGTTTTGCTTTTTAAATATATATTCGTGTTCTGGATGCTCCAGGAACTTTATTTTGCCTTTGTTATTTGTTAGAATTCAACATCAGTGACCGGAGTTGCGCTTGCATTAGAAGGTGTATCTTGACACTTCAGAGTCTGGACAAATAAATCGTGTGAGTTTGGACTCCTGACATTCAATTTTAATGTCCCGCCATGACTTCTGTATTGTTTATTCATGCTAGTGCTTCCATTTTCCTGTCCTCTTGTGGATACAGATATATTTAAAGTAGGCAGTTGGGGTCAAGCATAATGTGCATGGTGGGATCTTTGTGTATTTTTGTCGTTCTAGTCCTCGGGGAGGGTTAAGCGTGAACAGTGCTGAATAGAGATTAAATTCTGCACAGAAAACACCCTTCTCTTGCTTGAAGAGGAGCATGTACCACTAGTAACATTGATTTGGATCCCTTTAACTGTCACTTGAATGAAATAGTGGAATGATTATGAATAACCCATCCACAAATTGATGGTCTGCCAGGATTGTTAATGGATCTCAAAGGGGATTGATTGCCTCTTGCGTAAGACAATTAGGCAACCTTCGCTTTTAACATATCTCTCACCAAAACACACTTGATATTTAGAGGCTAAATATTATACTACAGGGAGCTGGGGCTGTTTGGTTCTCCTGAGATGATCTACCACGTTGGAGTTGGTAGTGTGGATTCTGTTGCCTGATCAGCATTTAATTTACAGCCCCCTAATGGATTTGCCTGTGTCTTGTAGAAAAGCTTTTGGTAGTGAATTTAACTGAATGTTTGTTGCAGACTTCTAAGGCAGTTCTGTTTTGTTTCTCGCTTAGAATAGCTTTTCAAGGTTTTATGATGGCATAGCCAAAGCTTTTCTAATTCTAAAGACTTCTGTTGAGACAATATGCAATCTGTTTTGTTACATGCTTACTTTATCATGGTATTAAGAACTACAGGATGACCAATATTGGCTTATCATAGGTGATATTAATTATTTAATTATTTGTAGTTAACAGGACTGATAACTGATATGGTTGTTATGTTAGTTTTTAATTTTGCAGACTCTAACACAAAGCTTTATTTAAAAACTTTGCTTTTTAATACTTAAACCTTTTACATTATTATTATTTATTATTTAATTATAAATAATATTAAATAAACATTTAATAATGGGATCGCATGATCACAGCAAGGTTCATTATTCTTCCATTTTCAGCTGTGGAACTGGGAGACCTACTTGGTGTTCAGTATGAAGGACTAATGTTTTGATTTGGGGAAATACCTTCCAGCCTCTACTCCAGTCCATGCTCAACTGAGACTCTCTGCTATCGTGTGTGAGTGGGGGGATTGGCTACTACTTATGTGACATGAGCACCTAATGAGGCAAGAAAAAACGCCCTAAACTGTAGGAAGATATCTTGGGAGGAATAAAGGCTCATAAGGGGAACCAATCGTCCTCTGATTGACCGTTAGTAACAACAGACAAAAGAATATAAATGTAAAAAATAAAAGTTTAATCATTTCAGTTTAAAGAACTGTACAGTTCTTTGTGAACAGATGGGTCTCACTGAATTAGGATCTGATTGAACTGAGGAACAATAAATCAATAAGTAATCTGATTTTCTCTGTGTTGGGATTAACTGTGATTTCCTTGGCCATGTTTGTTTGAATGTTTAATCAATAACCTGGTAGTAATAACAGTAAATGTAAGCTGTAGGTTTTGCATAAGTATACTTAGTGTGGAGGAAATATTATGTATAAGTTGGATATA
>JBBIGC010000145.1:20230762-20244754 GCA_037576955.1 Lepidarchus adonis
TTTATGAGTTCAAAACCTGATGGCAGTGTGAGGTGGTAGTTTATGAGTTCAGAGCCTGATGGCAATGTGAGGTGGTAGTTTATGAGTTCAGAGCCTGATGGCAGTGTGAGGTGGTAGTTCATGAGTTCAGAGCCTGATGGACGTGTGAGGTGGTAGTTTATGAGTTTAGAGCCTGATGGCAGTGTGAGGTGTTAGTTTATGAGTTCAGAAGCCTAATGGCAGTGTGAGGTGTCAGAGAAGGCTCCCCCTGGTGGAAGGTGTAGGAAAGAAGGGGATTTGGCGCCCTCAGGCGGTGACAGGAGGGAGCGCAATCCCAGATCCTACAACCAGGGTCCTCACAGAAGGAACATCCAACAAAAACAGTACTTGGGCAACTTTGTTGATTATTAATAGGTTTATTTAAAATGAAAGAACATCTGATAATTAAATTTTACATTAAACAGAGGCACATTTTTATGCTTTGTTTTAGTATAAATAATACTATGCAGATTTGCTGACTTTGCAGATAAGAGAGAAAAATCTTTTCTAGAAGCAGTTAAGACTTGTCCTTTACAATCACCCTGATTGAGTTGTTCTTCTAGTGATGTTCAACCTGTGGTTTCAAGAACAGCAGAAATAGTAAGAACTCCTCAGGACTAAATACATTTCCAGGAAACTAGACAACATTTGTAACGAAGCCCGATCTTAATTTTTTTTTTTTTTTCATTTTCTCTCATAATAACTAGAAACTCTTATTATTATGATTTCGTTGCCTTTAGTTTTTCTTTCATATGGCCGAAATGAATTAATTTCAATCACAGGTCACACCTTAATAAACCAAATTGTATGTTGAATTGTTTGGACAGGTAAACGAAGCTGGAGGACTGAAAATACCTTTTCTAAATCAGTTAGTCCATTTAGAACCTGTCAACTGATCCATTATTAAAATCCTTTAGCTTGCTTCATAAACGTTCACAACCTCCATTCACACCCCCCACCCCCAGTCATGCAAAAAGTAACGAGAGCACTGCCGTTCATTAGTGCTACATTTGTGCTGGTTTGTGCCATAAAAATAAATGTTTGTGCTGTTAAGCGTTTTTAAGTTATTAAGCTTTACATTTTCTGACAGATTACGTACATAACCCAGTAGAGTTATGTGACGTGTGTAATAAATAAAGTTTAATAAATAAAAAACTATAGCAGCACAAACGTTTATTTTTACGGCACAAACCAGAACAAATGCAGCACTAATGAACGGCAGTGCTCTCGTTACTTTTTGCAAGACTGGGGGGCAGATTCACGGAGCTTAATACGCCATATAAATAATAAACATTTGATATACTGTATATCAATTTACACATAATTTTACATAAAATTTGTTCATTAATTAACAAGATTTTAACTTAAAAATCTGAGGAGCCGTTTGGGAACCGAAAGAGTTTTTAATGAGCTTTTTAATGAGCTGAGCCGGTTTTTTTTTTTTTTTTTTTTTTTTTTAATTGCAAAGAATTGTTGGCTATTATTAATTTACTCACTTTTGCTGCAGGCTTGACAGTGGTGATGCAGGATCCCTTGAGCTGTCAGAGAGAGAGGAACATGGTAGGGGTCTTAAGAGCACTATCTGTACCCCACCCTCATCCAGCACCATTGCACCCACCACAGATGCCTGGAGCCGCTTGAGCCTCACCGACCCCCTCACATCCACCCCAGCCTCTCTCACTGCCCGCACCATGCTGCCCCCCTACAACAAGAAAACCAAAAGTCTTATAGATGGCCTCTCCAAATTTTTCACACCATCCCCTTTGGGCCGACGCATGCGTGGTGAGGCATCAGACTCTTCTGAGCAGCATAGGCCTAGGAAACGGGGCTATCGGAAACGGCTATGTGATCCTCATTGCAGCACAACGGCACAAGGTACCAGCCAAAGGTTAACTGCCCCATCTAGTGCGCTCACTACTCCCTGCCCTTTGCCAGGACACAGCCCCACCCTGCTGAACCCCAGTCAGTCCCCCTCACCCCCCTCTGCCCAGTCCCCACAGAGCTCCTCATCCCAGTCTAGTGACCCCTCTCTCAGCAGCCTCCCAGGCAGCAGCCAGTTGAAGGGACTCTTTGACGGACTGTCTCACATCTATGCCACTCAGGGACAGTCTCGGCAGAAGGGATTCCCCAGCTATGCACCGCCTAAGCGAGGGCGATGCGCCCGGGACGCTTCCTCCTCACCCAAAGCGCCTTTACAGCTCCACGGAAACAAGCCCATCACAGGGTTCAGTAGCAAGCTAGCATCCGTGTCCTGCTCAGCCCCAAGCTGGGCACCCAAGAGAGGCCGGCCATTTAAGACAGCACTTCATTTCAAACGTTCTCCCTTTTTGAAAAAGCACAGGCTGCTAGGCAGGTTTAGGTTTAAGGCCTCCCCTCAGAGGGGGAACCCCACGCCAGGGAGGGGCAGCTTGGCAGACGGAAGATTTAAGCCTGACCAAAACCATGGTAAGCACAGGGCCTCAGCTCCCATAGCGGCCAACCAGCTCTCGCTTCTTAGTCCTTTTAAAGCATTTTGCTTAATAAAATAACACTTTTTTAATTTTTCCTTTTTTAAATATACTTTTTATTTTGCATTACTTAATTTTTCACCTTTATTTTCTGAAACCACTAAATTTACAACCAGCCTTCTACTGCTTTTAACTGCCCACGTTATTCATTCTGATTAACTCTGCCTCTCAAGCATAAGTCATCTAGTTTTTTCCCTCATTATAAACAAACACAGTATTGCTGAGTGTTTCCATCTCATGTAACTCTTCTCTCTTCTATTTCCTCATGAACAACATACAAATGTCTCATTTGTTGATAGGGCTGTATTTAAAAATGCAGTATCAGTGTTCTTATGTGCTCTTAGGTGTTTTTTACTGAAATGGTTGTTAATATTATTAAGAATAATTATTTACTTATTTGTTCTGTGTTTGCTCACTTGTTTTTGTATGTGGTTTTAACTCCTTTTTTCCTCTTTTGCAGTCTTAAATACCTTGAGATGCCTAAAAAGAGAGGCTCAGGAAGGAGGTCTGTCTTCAACCAGTGATCAAGTTTCTGAGGAGGATCTTAAGATGTTCAGACAGACCCAGGATCTCACTGCAAAGGTGAAGGGTTACTTAACCACATTTGTTTGTGACTAATCACATTCATAACTCAGTTAGATTAAAGTTTTCTGTCATTTGCTAATTGCAGATGATTGCCTAAACATGGAGAGCTGAAACGTTTAACATATATTTACATTTTTTATTTTATTTACTGTATTTAATAGTTATTTTTAGGAGAGATTTAAACCAAGTCTTTGTATATTGTTGAACCAATACCATTTTAGGTAAAATACTGATTCTAGTTATATATTATATTTTGTTATTATGTTTTAGTTGCTTTGAAGTGTAATGCTGTTAATAGCATGAACATCAGGTTGTTAGAATGAGTTCTTAAAGAGTGAATGTAAATTAAATCTAAAAATCTGATGCAAGAAACATCTGATTTTCTCTGCTGTGGGAACAATCCCTTAATGTATACATGTAGCAAGTTATTTTTGTAGGCAGACAGACATAATTACCACCTTTTAATTGTGTTTTGTTTGATTGGTTTGCTAACAGAGGACTGAACTTGTCAGTAGTAGTGATCAAGGGCAGTATCCTTCAATGATTGAATTTGGGAAATATGAAATACAGACCTGGTACTCCTCACCTTATCCTCCAGAGTACTCAAGGTAACAATTTAATTGTAATACTCACTTAAGTAAATGAATAAATAAAGAAAATTTTGAATATGTGTCATTAGCATGCATTACCTGCTACTTGTTGTTTTCTCAGATTACAGAAACTATATTTGTGTGAGTTCTGCCTGAAATACATGAAAAGTCGAAACATTTTGCAGAGGCATTCAAAGAAGTGTGGCTGGTTTCATCCGCCAGCTAATGAGATCTACAGAAAAGATAACCTCTCTGTGTTTGAGGTCAGTTCAGCCTTTTCAGCATGATGTGTAGTCTTTATGGATCTGCATCCTAATTTAATAAATAGCCAAATTTAGAAATGGTCATTTATTTGTAAGACTTTTCACTCGAACATTTTAAGAGCTTCAATGCATGAATTGACCAATTTCCATGACTGAGTTTGAACCCTCCTGATGCTGTTAATCAGACAGGCACGCTGAAAAAAGCTTAAAAAGCTCTTTAAATTTAGATTGAAATCCATAGGTCATTCCCGAGTCTATAATAAGCATAAATTAAAAAAAAAAAAAACTTGTGCTGTCTTATTTTGATTTCCACATGTTGGGAATAAACCTCTTGTCTTAAAGCAATTATGTAATCTTTCTGTAACTTTGTAATCATCTTTATATGAAACGACTTGATCTCTTAAGTTCATTACCCAGGGTTTAAATATATTACCTACATTTTAATAAATGCTTGAAATTAGTTACAACAGCAGTTTCCTGGATCCTGACATTTGTAATCTTTCAGATGAATCCGACTGATTTGATGTGTTTTCCCTATGTGTTATCTGTTAAATGTGTAAAAATTACTGTTGCTAATTAGTCTTTCTCTTTTGTTTCTTATTAAGGTTGATGGAAATGTAAGCAAAATTTTCTGCCAAAACCTTTGTTTGCTTGCAAAGCTTTTTTTGGACCACAAGACCCTGTACTATGATGTGGAACCTTTCCTTTTTTATGTTCTTACTCAGAACGATGAGAAAGGTTGTCATCTTGTAGGATACTTCTCAAAGGTATTCCAACCTAATTGTGACCCATATACCAGTTATCGTACTTTTTATTTCTTGCTAAATGTAATGTTGCCGTTATTGAAGAAACATAACACTACATTACTTTTGTTCATTAATATTAGCCCTGTGGTGTTAAGTGAACACACATTTTGCTTTGCATTCTCCAGTATTGTACATGGATTTTTCCTGCAGTATTTTCTGTGCATGTTTTGCTCAGTTCAGTCGAGGACAGCGGCAGGTGCAGTGAATTGCCTGCGTTGGCAGTGCTCTGACATACTCTATCTATTTCTCTCTCCCTCAGGAAAAGCTTTGCCAGCAGAAGTACAATGTCTCCTGCATAATGATCATGCCCCAGTACCAAAGGCAAGGATTTGGGAGGTTCCTCATTGATTTTAGTAAGTTATTTATTAACTGTGTTTGAAGTTCATGCTGTGTTTCACATTTCTGTTCATATAAAAGCAAGAGGCAAGACTTATAAAGAATCAGTATGTTATTGAAATGAAATTACTTTCCCTCATACAAAAAAGTGGAATGTTTTTTGTTTTGTTTTTTCTGGTGCCATGTCCCTATATGATTGTTACATGGTGACTGATATTTAAGCTGAGGTGTGACCAATCTGTAGCTGTCACATTGAAAGCTCCTCCCAGGTGGCTGCATTAATGATGTTGATGGCTGTTAATGAACGTATGCCACATGAGGGTTCCTCTTTGTCTCTAATCACCCCTAAAGCAACCCTTTAATCAGACCCATTTCTCTTTGTTTAGTAATCACAGCCTACTCTTTAAGCACACACCCAGCAGATTCAGGGGGCTCTCTCTATGAGCCAGCATTATGTTCTCCACCTCTTAGTTTTCCTGCTCTGTTGCACCTCACACTGTGTATTGAAGTGCCTGGAGCAGGCTGATGAGTGGCTGCAAACTGGCCTGCTCTTTGATGAGATGTGAGGCTTTTAAACATCTGAACATAAAAGGCTTTGAAGAATAAAAAATAGAAATCCATTTGTGCTTCTGAGATCTCATACAGTGAGGGATGTCTTGTTTGTGGAAGCAAGACAAATGAAAACTGCCATTGATAACTAATCTGACATCAGACTTTTTTTAATGCTTTTTTTTTTTTATCCCCCCCCCCCCTCTTTCTCTCTTTCCAGGTTACTTACTCTCCAGGCAGGAGGGCCAGGCTGGCTCCCCAGAGAAGCCTCTATCAGATCTGGGTCGTCTGTCCTACTTGGCGTATTGGAAAAGTGTCATACTGGAGTACCTGCACAACTACCCAGATAAAAGTGTCAGCATCAAGGGAATGAGCAAAGCCACGGGCATGTGTCCACATGACATTGCCACCACACTTCAGCAGCTCAACATGATTGATGTGCAGGATGGCAGGTGGGTTGGGCTCGAAGACTGTCAGTTATACCCATGCACTGTACCTGACAGGCTGTGCGTTCTAAAGGCTTGCAACTTTTGCTTGCAACACACATTAGCCAGACTGAGGAAACTATGGCTTGTGCTTAGACATACAGTTTGTTTCAGTGGTGTGAAATGCTCAGCAAAACATCATAAATGGCAATGGGGACTAGCACAGAGTGTAGTATGTACTCTTGTTTATTGAACCATGTACCCCCCAAACAGATTTGTGATTGTCCGAAAGCATCAGATGATCCAAAGACATATGACACAGCTGAAAGAGAAACCGCGTCTTTATGAGGTTGACCCAGACTGTCTTGTTTGGAGCACTATTGGGTCAGTCTGCAGAAATTCATCAGGAGGACAACGAAGAATGCAGATAGAGGTAAACTTCAGCTTTGTGACAAGACAGTTAAATCAACTGTTTTCTGTCCCAGTGTGCAGTATTTATCTGACCTACCTAGTCACATTAGTGTGCGCATGGTGTGTATTCTGTGCCTGGATCATGTTTTGATCATAAATTTGCTGATCATAGTGGTTCACTTACGCTTGTACTGCTCTGCATCATTAGATTCCAGATGGTGCTTGTGTAAAAGTTGCTAAATTTATCTCTTCATTTGCCTGTGAGTTCAGACAGAGTTCATGGTTTGTGCTGAGAGCATTTTCTGACTGTTACTGAGCTTCCTGAGTGACCCAAATCAAATCTCTTTATTATTAATACAGCTGAATGTCGCATGAAATGCAATCTTCTACGGTTGCTTAATATAAATTGCTTAGATCCATAGCTAATCAGAAGGCAATCTCTATGCCTTAGGTTTACTGGTAAATTAAAGTGGCTATCGTAGGTCATTTGTCTGTGTCGTTGCTGATAAAACATTTGTAATGTACATTATTTATGGTTATTTGTTTTTTTATGAACAACAGAAAAGGGACCTTGCAGGTCAGCGTGATTCAGCCGCTGACAAAGAAGGGATGTTGCTCAGCAGAATACCTTCACTAACAAAATGTAGGAACTACAGTAGAAGACTTCCAGAGCCGCTTTTCACAAGCACTGTGGAGAAACAGTTGGAAACAAGTGAGGATAGCAGCAGCGATGATGACGCTTCAGTGCAGTCGCAACCTTTGCTGGGGCTCAAGCGAAAGGTAAAGATTGATATTTTATTGCAGAGTGTCATTATAGTCACCAAGCTATTGTCAGCTTTTTCCATACAGCAGTTTCAGTGTTTCCTAGGCATTATTTCCTAGTATTTTCATGTGTTAATATTTTCTAAATGGCAGAGAACAGTATTTTTTTTTTATTAAATGCCTAGATTGTCGCCTTTCATTCATGATTAGTAACTAAAAGTAGATAAATAATAGACAAACCTAGCTCTATGAATAAATATCTTTCTGGATCAATGAGTATGTTTATAATAGAACAAAGCAATTACATTCTTTTATATAATGCTGGCATCTTTTATTAGGATTAGTAGAATTTAAAATGTCTTGGAAGAGTCAACAATCTCTAGTAAAGAGTATGCTGTGAGAGACCTGTGGTCACTCTAGTCCAGCATACTCTCATTTGGGGTTTCATGTTGGCAAAGGTTTTTAAATGAAGGGCCTGTGGCTGAGGCAATTGTGGTCTAAATGATGGGGCTTTGCATTTAAATCATGAGGCAGCCCATTCACAATGTGGTCACATTTCCCTATGTTTAGCATCACTGTATAGGTCCTATCCAAACTTCTGCTTCTTTGTTCCGAATGTACTTGGACTAATTTGACAAAATATCTCTTCTCTTGCTATGACAACTGTTTTGTCTAACAAACTTTGTCATCTCTCTACACATACTACAGTACATACTGCTTTTGTAGTTTTTCCATGCTCATTGATATTATAATTTTTTCAGAGAAGGTCTTTATTGATTTACCAAAAAGTTTTGTAATCTGCATAAACTGTATTCTCAGTGATAATAGTAAAAAGAAATCTCATAATGGATGATTTTGCTTTCTCAGAGAGCAGTCACTCTCAGGAAGAAAAGAGGTCGGAGGAGAGTTCGTATCAACAGCAGTGTCACCACAGAAACAATCTCTGAGAGGACAGAGGTGCTGGATGAGCCATTTGAGAACTCTGATGTGGAGAGCCCTATGCCACAGCCAGGGCATCCCATCAGCAGGGAGGGCAGCGATGAGGATGAGGAGAAGAACCTAATAGCAGTGGCACGCAGGCCTGGCAGACCAAGGAAAAGAGAGAGGCCAGATGACAATCATTCAAATCCATCCAAAGAAGAAACAGTAGAAGGTATTTTTTGTTTTGTTTAGGTTGATGTGCATAGTTAGTTTTTATTTTATTAAAATGATTTTGATTCTTTTCTGAAAAATTTTATACTCTGACTCTTCATTAAAGCCCTGCTTTGTTATTTTCCTGATACAGTGAAAAAGGACAATCCCCGACCTGTAAAGCGGAAGAAAGGCTGGCCCAAAGGAGTAAAAAGGGGCCCACCCAAATGGAGACTAAAGAAAGAGAGAAAAATGGGCTTTAAGCTCAATCTCTACACACCTCCTGAGACACCCATGGTCAGTGTGGAGCAGGAGCCAGAAGAAGAGCAGGTTGCTAGCCCTGTGTCTGTTCAGGAAGACTGTGAGCCCCGCAAAGACCCAGAGCCGGTGGAGGCAGAGCTGAGCACTTCAATCTCTGAGACAATGAGCCCTGAGCCACAAGAAGAACATGAAGATGAGGCTTTGAATAAACCTGATTCTGTGGATATTTCTTTTTGTGGCACTGAGATCCAGGAGGCCTCAGCTGGGCCTGTGAGTTATGAACAATCTACTGAGAATACAGATGAGGGAAGGGATCATGAACCAGAAGAGGAAGAGGAAACTGAATGCCCAGCATCTCAGGGCCAAGTGGACCGTGATGAGGAGGAAGATGAGGAGGAAGAACGTGACCCTGCCCATGTGGAAGATCATGATGCAGATGATGAGGATGATGGTCATGTGGATTCTAGTGAGCAGAGGAAAGAGGATCCCATAATGGTACCTGAGAAAGAGTCTCTGGATGATGCTGAACCTGCTCCAGAGCCCTCTAATGATGAGAAGGATCCAGACCTTCCTGAGCCATGTTCAGAGGAGGTGGCCTCAGATAATGGCCTGGTCAGCATGGATGTGCAGGACAACAATGGGGACTCTGACCATCACCCTGACTCTGGATCAGATGAGGAGGATGAAAGTGGTCAGAATATTGAACAAAAAGATGATACTGGACCTTTGACCCCTGCAATAAAAGAGGACCATAGTATTTGTCCTGAGATTGACATGGAAACTGCCCAGGCAGTTCAGTCTCTAACACAAGAGGCTGAGCAGGACAGACACTTTCAGGACTGTGTAGAGACTCAAGAGGCCTGCCGCAGTCTGCAGAGGTATGTTCATGTGGACCAGAGCCCTCAAATGACTCCAGTAGATGATTGTCAGCAATCAGACCACAGCAGCCCAATCTCGTCAGTTCACTCCCACCCCAGCCAGTCTGTGCGATCTGTGAACAGTCCAGCCGTGTCCATTCTAGAAAGCAGTTACACTCAGATCAGTCCAGAGCAAGGCGCCATCTCTGTACACTCTCTCCATAATAACATGGAGACGAGCCCAATGATGGACGTCCCCTCCGTGTCTGACCACTCTCAGCAGGTGGTGGACAGTGGCTTTAGTGACCTTGGCAGCATCGAAAGCACCACTGAGAACTACGAGAATCCAAGCAGTTATGACTCCACGCTGGGTGGCAGCATTTGTGGCACGGGAGCTAGCGCTGGCGCCTCCTCCCAGAGCAGCTGTTCCTATGGCAACCTCTCCTCTGGTGGCAGCCATGGACAGAGCAGCTGTGCCGTGTCCCAGCAGATGGCCGGCCCTGTGGTGAACAATACTGGCGCCTGCAGCATGCTCCAGCAGAACAGCATGAGTTCCCCACAGGGTTGCAGTGTCAAATCCCCACAAGGCTGTGTACCAGAGAGGCAGCCCAGCCACGGGCATGGCCATGGGCATGGACACGCACATGGGCATGGACACAGCCACCACCACCACCATCCACATCAACATCAACATCATCCACATCAACATCATCCACATCCGCATCAGCACCACCAACAGCCTCTATCCCATTGCTCAATGCCTGCAAGCTTCGCTCCACCCATGCAACTTCCAGACATCCCGGAGTCAAACAACCCTTCCACCAACTTGGGGCTGTATGAAAGGATGGGCCAGGGCGATTACGGCGGTGGGCACTATGGACAGCCCTCGGCTACATTTAGCTTGGCTAAGCTCCAACAGCTTACCAACACACTGATGGACCATCCCCTGCCCTTTAGCCACTCTGGATCACATCCCATTACGTCTTATCCCAATAACAACGGCTCACTGCCTTCACAGCTCGGTCCTCACAACTCTACACTGGTGTCTTTATCTCAGCCTCCGCATACGGTCACAGGGGGAGGCCCACAGACACAGGCAACAATGACTCCACCTCCTAACATGACTCCTCCCCCCATGATGCTACAGCGGAACATGGGCACACCCAACATGAACTTACCACCTTCTCAGAGATTGCAAACACAAATGGCCCCTAAGAACCATCACCATCACCCAGTATCCATACGCTCGAAATCAGCCCCTCTGCCTCCTCATCACCAGCAGCAGATGTACGGCAGGGGCCCTCAGACTGTAGCCATGCAGGCTCCTAGCAGGACACTAGCCATGCCTCCTCGCATGAACATGGGTGTGAACCTGATGCCAGCGTCTGCTTATAACGTCAACTCAATGAACGTGAACGTAAATATGGCTCCACTAAACGCAATGAATACATACCGTGTGTCCCAGCCCATGATGAATGGAGGTTATCATGGCAATGCTCCTTATATGAATCAATCTCCGCAGTACTCTATGCAGATGGGCATGATGGGTACCCAGCCTTACCCACAGCAGCCCATGCAGGCCCCTCCCCATGGCAATATGATGTACAGTCCAGCAGGCCACCATGGTTATGTGAACACTGGCATGTCCAAACAACCCTTAAATGGACCTTATATGAGACGATAATCGTTAATGACCTCTGGTCTCAGAGGGGTCATGATATAAAAGTCACCTTGATGACTTGAGGTAGTTCTTGTGTTGATTTTCATTGTAAATGTTCGCTTTTATGAATTTTTCTGAAAAACCAGCACTTGGTAAGAATGCAAAAAATGTGTTTTAATGGCTAATCTTTAGCTTTTTCCCTATTTATGGGAAGCCTTACATCATCAGAATTTAATGTAACATTTATATGTAAATCTCTTCAAACTGCATTGCAGTTTAATGGGGATTGCATTTTGCATTTTTTTTTGTTTTGCATTATGGAACCTTTAAATGTGCCTGCATTGTATGCCTTTTCAATGTACATGTTTAGCAATCGCAAGGTTATGTTTCTAAGTCTGTACTCATGCCTTCTTATTATTTATTGTAAATCTACTTTTATATTTTTTTAAGTGTAAGGTAAAACTTAGCATGCTCTAATGTCTTTGTTAGTGACAGTGCATCAAAGTAGTACTGTACAGTGTTGTGCTTAAAAGCAAGCAATTTTATATTAAATGTATGGCCTTGGTTAGGTTTCCCTCTTATGGAAGGAAAAATTAAACTATATTTTTGTTGATTCTAATACTGTAAAGATTTTAAACATTGTCATGTTTTTGGGTGTTCAGCTTCAAAGGTTCTCTTGCTAATTGTGTATAATTTGTTACTTTATAACAAGTTTCTTTACCTTGAGGCAGCTTTCTGTTTTTATACAAACTAAAGCAATTTCAGTCAAAATAGCAAAATAAATGTCAGTATTTGTACATGTAGAATTCTAAATCAAAGGAAAAGAATACAGAAAGAAACCATTTTGCAGGAGCAGAGTTCAGAAATTGTCGATTTACTCCAAAGTTGGTCTTTTATGAAATGCCTTTAAACATACATTTTCATTCCATCTGTAGATTTTTTTTATCTTTATAAAACATCTGATTTATATTTTACTGAAATGTAGAACAGTGACCTTGTTAATAGACAAAACAGATGGCATGTATAAAGGTAAATTGTATTGGTGTCTGTTTGTATAGCTTATTTTGTAGCCTTTGTACCTGTACAGAATGGCAGTTTGACGTAAGAGGGATATCCTGACTGTACTAATTAATGGAGCAACAGTCCTGTATTTATGAGTTACCTTTTTAGTCGGTCACTTAAATGCTGTACATTTTAGCAGAAAATAAATTATGATGAGCCACTGACAAACTTAAACCATGAGTGTGGACCCTGTGTCTATTGAGGTTGGGCTGCTCTTAAACACCTTTTCATAGTGCAATATGAATTTGTTCTTCTTTTTCACATTGTAGAATTGTCTAAAAGCAGTTTTTTTAGTATATTTTGAGGATATTTTTAAAAGCATACTTTTTTTAAGCTGTAGTTTACTAGGGATATCTCTTGGCGATGGAAACTGGATCTTGAAAACTGCCTTAATTACTGCAAACGTACATAAAGGACTACATTTTAGCAGTCCAAATCTTGACGGACTTATTTTCAGGTTCTATAAGAGGTTGTTCCATTATTTCACCGTAAAATCTGCACCATGTGGCGGCTTCAGTTGTGTCCGACTAAGAGGCCCCAGACTCTCTGGGTTAGGAGTTTCTGTTCTTCGTTTTCTGCCTTTGCTGTTGTAGTTGAACATCCAGATCTCTCAGCTGCTTTAGAAATCCTCTGTTGGGTAGAATGCAGCGCTGTTCCTTCACAAGTTCAATAGCATCAACAACAGTCATATCCTTGCAGATCATTAAGTAAGCCAAGAACAGAGTAGCTGACCTACTTCGTCCCATGACGCAGTGCACCAGCAGTTTACCTAAAACAGTAAAAAAAGTATTACTGTGTGAAATTGTTCCATCTTTGCTTGGGAATTTAGGGATACTCCATGTTTTGGATTCCTGGTTAAATGGTTAAAAATCCTCGTAGTTTTTACTTTTTCTCTTTAGTTTAACCTTGCTTCACCACAGTCAATGTTCCTTAATAGAATTTTAAAACAGCCTGTGTCTGGAGAAGGTTGCGTCAGTGTTGGGACTGGCATTTGGATTTGTTTTGTGATCCTATGTGTTTGTGTATGCTACTTTCTTATCTAAAGATATTTATCAAGCCCTGTCTCTCTCTCTACTCACTCTCTGGTCTGCTGAGTGCATGGTCAATAAATTGAGCCGCTGGGTAGAAAAACTGAGAGAGGTTGAAAGTCGGAATGTCTTCTGCCTCCACTCCATAGTAATCGATGTTCATGCCCTGGTAGTAGTCTGGACCTGTGGCAACATTATTCCATGTTCCCTCAGCTGCATTGAGAATGTATGTTATTTGCATCTTTTCCAGGGTGCGGCGCTCTAGAGCCGTTTTTCTGTAAAGGGACATTTAACAGCTGATGAAAGTAGTAATGGAGCAGTGCAGTAATTTATTTCCACATTTAGTATAGACATTTTTTGATCATTGTAAGTGTTCTGAATTTCATTAACAACAGAATCGGGCCTACTTGCTTACTCATCTCCAATGTAGACGCTGGGCCAGACTTCATTGACGTGGGTGTATACCGCTCCTGAGCCACGCCAGAAGAGTTTCTCCAGCTCAAACACCCCAGGTGTGATATACTCACTATCTGGATTCCTCTGCAATGGACTGAAAGCGTTCTTTGTTGTGGTCTCCTTTGAAGTGCAAGGTTTCATCTTTTTGTTCAACTCTATGCTGATCAGCTGTGGTGTTCAGAGAAATAGGAAGAATGGTTAGACAAATAAATATATATATGTGTGTGTGTGTGTGTGTGTGTGTGTGTGTGTGTGTGTGTGTGTGTGTGTGTGTGTGTGTGTGTG
>JBBIGC010000145.1:20251816-20269316 GCA_037576955.1 Lepidarchus adonis
TTGTGATTCTGCTTTTGTGTTTGTGTTTCTCAATTTGTTGTTGTGATTCTGCTTTTGTGTTTGTAATTCTCAATTTGGTGTTGTGGTTTGCACTTCAGGGCCACCGTACGTATTTGTTGTCCCGTCACAACTTTTTTGAGATGTGAGCCATCAATGGCAAAATTAGGTACTATCTATCATGTAATATTAATGTCTCCAATTAACATTTTATATATTTTCTATGCTCTATTGTGAATAAAATATGGATTTATAAGATTTGCAAATAATTGCATTATATTATTATTTGTATTTTACACAACATCTCAACTTTTTTGGAATTGGGGTTGTATTTGAGATTCAGTTGTAGAAGATGCGCATGTGACATGGTTACACCCACAGAAATAAGGGTTTAGCATTAGTTTGTGAACTTGAAAAGAACACAATAAACACCTCTAGAAGTTGAATTGAATTTGTCTTTTTAAATAATATCGAAAGCAAAGGAAAAGAGAAGCAAATTTAAAAAACAAATGATCATCTGTTTAACTTAAAGACAACTAGATTCAACTGGGATCCAGTAATCCCAAGAACCAGATATTAACATTTTCTGGTGAGTGAGTAACATTAATGCACACCTTCATCTTATCATCTTATTGAAATGTAATTTATTTGGAATGTATTCAATTACAAAATACAATTTCTTACTTTTATAGGGCATTATATAGGGAGCAGTAGATTTGAGATTTGAGAATTAGCACCAAATAACCAACAGAATTGAAGCCACCACTCCACTGGGACAAACTCCCCAGATATAACATTTCAACAGATTTTCTTTGACTTTTTTTTTTTTTTTTTTTTTTACCGGTTTTTGTTTTTAAAAAGAATTTCTGACCTTTTCTTGAAAGGGCAACATCTCACTATATTTCATCTGTCATACTGTTATCTTTTGAAAAGCCTTTATCTTATATAATGCAGTTAAAACTTAGCAGTGTTATGTTGGTGCCAAGCTAGCCATCATACTGTATACTTTTAACTCCACTTTGTCTGCTCCTATAATTCTGTATTTTTTGTTTTATTATAAGGACATGAGTCAACATTAATGGCAGGATTAGGATGAAAAATGCAGGTGAATTCCTGTGAGCTTGGAGCAGATCTCCTAGTCTATACAAAGTTACCTGCAAAACAGCCAACTCACAGCCTTATATGATGTATATTCAGCTGTGTGTTTGCCTCATGAATGGTCGGCCTGCTGCCTGGTACATACTCATTGCCAATATATACATTGGGCCACACTTGGTTGACATGTCCAGTGGGGCGCCTGTCAGCCAACAGGAATTCCTCCAGTTCAGCAACAGATGGAGTTTCATAGGCACAGAGCTCCTTAAGAGACATCCTGGAGAATAAATATACATTGAAAATGGTTTTATATGTCATGAAATGTTAATTGTTTTAATGTTAATGGATACAGAGATTCAGCGTGTATGTGTAAAGAATGTTTGGGTTATGTTTACAGCGATATAAAATGTTTGTTCTTCTGGTTGGTGATGATAACGCTATAAAGTATATTGCACTTTATGGCAGCATGAGTTATTGCCCAAGTGACAACACAAAACGCATTAGGCTCATCTATTTGGCCTGCTGTTGTGTTGCTAACATGCTTGATATTCCACTAAGACACGTTCTCCATCCATCTTTATTTGAGAGGTGCTATCAGAGCAGTTAAGCCCACCTGAGGCCACAGCTTGTGAAATGTGCCTGTTGCTAAGAGGCTGAGAGTGTGGTGACACTGTCCTCTCCACAGCATCAAAGTGAATAGAGGAGCTTTTTCGGGAAAGCTCACCTCACTCAGGATTCATTGAGTGCTGTAGCACATGATCATTTTGGATCATGTTTACAGCTTTTGTGTGGACAGGAAAAACTTTAAAGTAGTGCCATAGCTGCAAGCATTTTATACTGGTTATAGTCTCTGTATTTGTATTTTTTAAGCTCAAATATTCTCTGGACCTCAGTGAACTTACATTTTATTGTGTGCCTCCCTTTTCCCTCTTACTCCTTTCTCCTTGGTCAGGGACGATGTCGGCAGCCAGTCCACAGATATGTCTCTGGAGGCTGTTTCCTTTTTTAAACGGTGTATAATTATAAACCTCCCTGGTTACAAAAGCCCCTTCCAGGTCTTAGTGGGCAGCCAGCTTTTGCTTTCAGAAGCTAATAGCTCTCTCTCTCTCTCTCTCTCTCTCTCTTGTCAGTAAGTTGTGTTAATGTTTTCTGTTTCTAAACACTTTTAGAAAAAGACCCCGCAAATTAGTGGGGTGCAGGATGTCACCCAGGGCCTTCAAATGTCCCGAAATGGCCCTTTCTGGCTGGTGTTGCTAGTCAGGGTATTGTAAACTCACAAATAAATTCCTCCCATTTCCAGCTCTGCTTCGCACCTGCTTAAGTGTGTTAAGGAAAAGTACCTATCTAAGAGCACCTCCGTCTGCCAGTGAAATATGTTTAAGGCCCATAGCAATTACAGCTTTATGAAGTCAATAAAAAGGAATTAACAGCCTGGGTGCGAAAGCCACATGAACCTGTTCCTGTTCAGGATCATGCTTTTACTGTAATGTGATATAAAACAATTCAGCTCACCATGAGATAATCATGTGCACTGTTGTTGTAGTTCCCATTGTTTCTTAATGTAGTTCTTGTTCTGTACAGCAGGTCTGTATGTATAGACTAGAATACTGAAGCAGTAATTATACACAAAAAAAGAATCAGAAGAAAACTGTATGCCTCATTTTTTTTCGAGTATCTATTAATTAATTAAAAACTCATTTATCTCAGATATATGACCTCCAAACTGAACATTTGCCATAAGCTGGGCAATATTGAAAAAAAATCATAGTTTGTGTGATGTGCCAATGTCACACAAACATTGCCAATGTTTCTATGTAAATTATGTACATTATGTAAATTAGTCCATTTTGTATATTTAAACATTTGCCATATTCTAAGGACATTGAGCTATATCATTGAGATATATTTAATACTTTGAAACTCCTCCAGAAGTAGCATTTCACTGAATAAAGGGATACATAGAATTTACTTGATTTAAATGTGCACATTACAGAACAAATTATATGGCTAAAAGTATGTGGACACCTGACTATCACACCTGTATGAGTTTGTTTGACATCCTATCATAAAACCATGGTCATTATTATGGAGTTGGTCTACCCACTATGTCTATAAAAGCACCCATTTTTGAGAAAACATTCCACAAGCTTTTGGAGACGTGTCTGTGAGAATTTGTGCCCATTTGTGACGAAAGAGCATCTGTGAGGTTAGAAGGCCTAGCTCATAAATGAAATTCACTCAGGATTCTGTGAAGGTTTTTATGGACCAAGCTTTTTTTATTTGGCCTTCTCCAACCTACTGATAGCATATAACTTCTAAAATATTTTTGAATTGCAGTATGATTGCAGTGCTATCATTACCCTTAACTGGAACTAAAGGGTCTTAGCCCAGAATCTGCAAAATAGCCCCAGACCATTATCACTCCTCCACCAAACTCTACTGTTGTGTATTCTGATGATAATCTTATTCTGGCATCTGTCAAGCACACATATGTCTATTAGTCTGGCGCTGAAACATGTTTCATCAGATTTTCACTGCTCCAGGGTCCAGTGGCAGCATATTTTACCAGTATCTGGCCTTGAGCATAGTGATATTAGGCTTGTGTGGAGCTGCTTGGCCACAGAAACACATATGATGAAGCTCTTGCTGCTTCCAGAGGCAATGTGGAACTCCACTCTGTGAGCGTGTGGTCTTCTGCTTTGTGGCTGAGATGTTGCTCCTGCATGCTTGCATTTCACAAAAATAGCAGCTGATCAATGCAGATCTAGCAGGGCGGAGATGTCAGTGACTTGTGGCAAAGGTGACATTCTATGACAGTACCACATTTACAGTTTGTGGTCTTTAGTATGAGCCATTTTACTGTTAGTGATTGTCTATAAAGATTCCATGGTTATGTTCAGCTGTTACAAATGAGAGTGAGTGAAACACCTAAAATCAGTAAGGAGGAGTATCTATAGACTTTTGGCCACTTAGCGTAAGGTTTTTCAGTGAGGTTTATAACACCCTCCTTTCTTATTTGCAAATAATTCCATGGTGAATTTGCTCCTAGGATCATGTTAAATAGTCCTGTATAATCTCTGGTTCAGTTTCAGTTGCATTTACATTACATTTTGGCAGATGCTCTTATCCAAAACGATGCACAGAGTACTTTTTAGTCTACGGAAAAAAATCTGCCTCTCACACCAGTAAACCTTACGTTTAAGTTTAGAGCTGCTAGTCTTTACTTTTTTAATAGTCTGAGATATTATGTTTTTGACCTACAATTTCTTTGAAGAGGTGGGTCTTCAGTTTGTTGTTTGAAGAGAGCAAAGGACTCTGCAGTTGTAATGGTTGTGGGTAGTACATTCCACTAGTTTAAAAAAAACTTTTCCACCACCATGCTTCACAGATGGTATGGGATTCTTCTCCTAAAAAGCTGTCTTTGGTCTATGCCACACATAAGTGCTGTTACTGTGGTAAAAAAGAATCTATGCACATTGTTCCAAAAGGCCTAGATTTTGCCTATATATTCTATATATGCAAACTAGAGTCTTGGTTGTATGTTCTCTTTGGAACGCATTTTTCCTCATACACCTCATATGCAGGTTGTACAACCTCTTTCTGATTGTAGACATATGCACTTTCACATCAACGGTAGAAACCTGCTGATCATTAGATAAAAGTCAGGGGCTCTTGGAAATGTCTTTTTGAATCAAATGTTCTGTTATCATGCTAAATTTGCTGGGGCAGTTTGACCTGAGCAAACTGTCAGTTTGAAATCTAAATAACTTCTATATGATTTTCCCTAAAGTGGAGTGATTTACTTCAAATATTTATAAGATAGTTTTAAATCCCTTATCAGGCTCATATGCACATTTTGACACATATTGACAGCCTTATAGGGTTCTTTAGGTCTTGGCATGATAACGCCACACACTTTAATAGGAAAGAGAAAACCAGACTTTATATATCAGTTTTAAATAAGTATGTTTCCACCTGCAGGAAAATCTGATCAGTAACACCTAATCCTCAACATGTGATTCTAACTTTATAGACTTATGGGTGAGATAAATCTAAAGGTCTGCTCTCTTTTCCATGTGACTGTTCTGTTACTTGTTTATTTAAATTATGAATATGACTATAAAATGTCTGTAGACACAGTATAAAAATGAAACATTTTCTTGTTAAATAATGCTCAAAAACCAACCATTTCCATGGGATGTTCTTATTTTTTCACATGGCTGTGTTCTGATAAGAAATTTGGCATGTGCAAAGTTTGCTTAAAGTTCTCAGAGCCTCTTCGACTTGTTAAGCCTTCCTCTAAGTCATGTGTAGACTGTTACAGAATGTTATAAATTATGTGACAGTGCAAACCTCTCCAGGTGCTGTGCATGCACTCAACAGCCATGGGCTCATTTAAAGCAGCTGACTGATGATGTGAAACTACAGGAAATTGACTCATAAAGCAAGAGAAGAGTATAAATACAGTCATGTGAAAAAATAAGGACACGTCATTAAATATTCAGTTCTTTATTAAAAATGTTCACATGCCGAAGTCTAATCTTTTTTTATTTATCACTGGAACAGAAAGTGATTTAGTTGCAGGTAAACAACATAAAATAACATTGATTTCTTCATTAAACAAAAGATATCAACAAAAATGTGTATTCTAACTGAGGAAAAGGTTAGGACACCCTACGCCCTAATAGCTAGTGTTACCCAAAATAACATTTCACTGAAATAACCGCAGTGTGACTCTTCTTGTAGCCTGAAATCTCTGACATCACTCTGAGGAAAGTTTGCCCCACTCCTCAAAGCAGAATTCTTTGAGTTATTAGATGTTTTAGGGGTTTCCTGCATGTACAGCCCATTTCAAGTCACCCCACAACATCTCAATGGGATTAAAATCTGGGCTTTGACTTGACCACTCCAGGACTCACCACTTCTCCAGCCAGTCCTTGGTGGATTTACTGGCATGTTTTGGGTCATTGTCGTGTTGCAGGGTCCAGTTCTGCTTCAGTTTGAATGTTTTTACAAATGTTCTCACATGTTCCACAAGCTCCCTCTGATACACAGTAGAATTCATAGTGGATTCATAGTGACACTTCCACTGCCATGCTTCACAGTTGGTATGAGGTTCTTTTCCTGGAATGCTGTATTTGGTTTGCTTCAGACATGTCCTCTTTTATACAATGTAAAGTGGTCAGTGTACAGCTTGTATAACAGTGAACATTTCTTGTTCCCTAGAAATAACTCAACACACAGCCATTAATGTCTAAAACTGTTGGCAACAAAAGTGAGTACACCCCTAAGTGAAAATTTCCAAAATGTGCCCAATTACCCATTTTCTCACCCTGGTGTCATGTGTTTTGTTAGTGTTACAATGTCTCAGGTGTGAATGGGCCACCGGTGTTAAATTTGGTGTTATCGCTTTCACACTCTCTCTTTCTCATCACTGGAAGTTCAACATGGCACCTCCAAGCAAAAAACTATCTGAGGATCTGAAAAAAGAATTGCTGTTATACATAAAGAAGGCCTAGATTATAAAAAGATTGCTAACACCCTGAAACTGTGGCCAAGACCATAAAATGGTTTAACAGGACACGTTCCACTCAGAACAGGCCTCACCATGGTTGCCCAAAGAAGTCAAATGCACATGCTCAGTGTCAAATCCAGAGGTTGTTTTTTGAAAATAGATGTATGAGTGCTGCCAGCATTGCTGCAGAGGTTGAAAGGGTGAGGGTCAGCCTGTCAGTGCTCAGACCATACGCTGCACACTGCATCATAGAAGCCTCTTCTAAAGCTGATGGACAAGAAAGCCCGCAGACACTTTGCTGAAGACAAGCAGACTAAAGACATGGATTACTGGAACCATGTTCTGTGGTCTGATGAGACCAAAATAAACTTATTTGGTTCGGATGGTGTCATGGTGGCACCCAGGTGAGGAGTACAAAGGCAAGTGTGTCTTGCCTATGGTCAACAATAGTGGTGGGAGTGTCATGGTTTGTGGCTGCATGAGTGCTGTTGGCACTTGAGAGCTACAGTTAATTGAGGGAACCATGAATGCCAATGTATATCTATGTACTGTTACATACTGAAACAGAGCATGATCCACTCCCTTTAACAACTGGACATGATAACAACCCCCAAAACACCTAAATTACCACTGCCTTGCTAAAGAAACTGATGGTAAAGGTGCTGGACTGGCCACCTGTGTCATCATGGAGGAGTGGAAGAGGATTCTAGTGGCAACCTGTGAAGCGCTAGTGAACTTCATTCCCAAGAGAGTTATGGCAGTGCTGGAAATAATGGTGGCCACACAAATTATTGACACTTAGGGCACGATTTGGACATTTTCACCTAGGGTGTACTCACTTTTGTTGCCAACGGTTTAGAGGTTAATGGCTGTATGTTTAGTTTTGAAGGGACAGCAAATTTACACTGTTATACAAGCGGTACACTGATTACTTTACATTGTATCAAAGTGTCATATCTTTAGTGTCGTCTCATGAAAAGATATAAAAAAATATTTACAAAAAAAGTGAGGGGTGTACTAACTTTACTAACAGGGCAAACCTCTTTCAAATTGCTGAGGAACAACGTTCTAATCATGTGCACCTGATGTGCTTCACCTGTGTGTGATTTGAACCATTTTAATTGCGAATAAATGTGGGGTTACTTCATTCATTCCTCACCAGAAACTGCATTTTCAGTTTGAATTGTTTAGTTGTATTACTTGAATCACCAGATTTCTGAATTTGAGATAAAATATTTTTACATGACTGTATATCTATTTCCTGCTTTTAAATTCACTAAAATAATTAAGAAATGTAAATTGAGCAGAACTATTGAAGTGTAGACAAGATCTGGAAGACAAAAAAATAAAGAAAAAAAATTCTCACAAAGTGGTCAGTTGCAAAAAAAGATCACTAAGACCTACAGGAAGAAAATAGTGATGAACTGGCCACTGGGCTTAAGTGTTCCAGAAACATAATTTACCAAAAGTGAAAAACTTATTAAAAGTTAAACTTAACTGTAATCTCATCACAAAAGTCAGCATCTGATAAATGATAACAGAAACCAGAAACATTTGTAATCGGAATGTATAATACTAGAGTTTGAGGACACAAAGATTTGACCGTTGACTACAGTCATCAATGGGACTGTGTGTTTGGAGAAGAAATGGAAAAGCATTTCAATAAAAGAGCTCTTTGTCAGCTGTTAAGCATGAGATTGAAACTTCTATGTTTTGGTGTTGTGTGATAGCCAGTTGCACAAAATGTACTGTGGGAAAAGAGTGAAGAAAAGATTTTTCTATCAATAAATCCTTAAAGCTCCTGATGCGGAAACTGAAAAAGACATAGAAACAAAACATCCATTAAAATGAACTCCAGCAAACATGTTACTTCTGCCAGATGTGCAGATAATGTCTGTATTACGTTGGCTGGCCCAAGGCCATATCTGTATGTCCCTGATTACCCTTCTTTGATATTCATTTCAATATCTGAACATCTGGTTAGATGATTTTTGGACAACTCTGAGTGTGCCAAAGTCAGAATCAGTGGCTATACAGTGCAGCATAATATTCCTATTGCTATCATTGAGTATTGTCCAAATATTTGGATAAATTGTACGGCAGTATTGTTGTAGATATCAGCACTGGATGTTGACACAATAAACATCAGAATGTCACAAACATGTTAATTAGGTCTCTTCTGTTCAACATACAGTACATGTCTTTCCAATGTTTTTTGGCCATGACTTTGATCAAGTGTTTAATGTTTTTACAGTGCACAGAATATTGCATATTGTTGAAAATATGTGATTAAATCTCAAACAAGCTATGCATGCAATTTGACCTGTGAACATTTCTGAACATGAACTGCAACAAAAAATATCTACAAGAAGTAAATTCATGTTTCAGTTATTTCAGTGAACTGAGATTGGTGCGCTCAGTCATTCGTCTAGTCCTTTTTGTGCATTCTGCTCACCTGCAGGGCGTCCACTGGAGCAAACCTGGCCGGAGCTGGTGCCCCTGATATATGCCTAATATACGCAGTTGGGTAAGCAGTTACTGTTTCGTCACTTTTCTCCTTGGTACTGCTACCATGGTTTAACAGCATCCGGCACATGGCAAACAACTAATCAGGAAGCAAAGCTGTGCCATAATTGAATGTTCCCTGAAGGAGATGTGTATCTGGGGGATTGGTGTGTGTGCCTCTGGCTTCCTCCGGCTGTGCAGCTGCAGGTCGGGCTGTCAGGGCCCCTGTAGGATGGAACAGGCCAGGGGGAAATTGGCCTGTGTCTGCTGACAACTTATAAAGGATAATTTTACTGCATCACAGTTCAGCATCAGTTGAAGTGAGTGCAAGATACCTTGCTTATAAAGCCACTCAGAATATTTTAGTTTTTAAAAAGCTGTTACATGGATGTTTGCTCTGTATTATCCTTTATTTCCCCGTTAAGGTAAAGATTAACTGTACTTAAGGACAAGCCTTTAATCAAAATGAAGAGAGAGCAGTGTTAGAGTATATACAAAACAGCACCAGCTTACAGTGACCTGGTTGCTACCTTAAAAGACAAATCCTGAGCAGGTGACGCTCCAATATTTTTTATACAGTGTAACACTGCCATCTGCTGGACACACTGAGAAATACATGTACCAGGGTCTGATTCCTTAAGGCTCTAAAATAAATAGTATAATTAAAATGAGCACCATCCAAAGGCTTGCAGATTAGGTGGATTGGTTATACTAGATTGCCCGTAGGTGTGAGTGTGTGGTTGTTTGTATCTGTGTTGTCTTGTGATGGGTTGGCCCACAGTCTGCTGGGTTTAGCTCCAGCTTCCCCGTGACCTGGAAAAAAATAAGCGGTTTGGATAATGGATGAAAATTAGCACCACTTTAGGACGTTTTAGAACTATTAAAGAATTACTAGTGTTTCTGCATATTTTATTTGTTCTAATAAAGTATGAATGATAAACATTCATTCAAAATGACTGTGTAATTAAGCAACACATTTTATTCATAGGAAATTATGTAGACCAGGGGTGCCCACACTTTCTTGGCTTGTGAGCTACATTTAAAACCACCAACTCAAAATTATCTACCAACAATAAAAAAGCTAAATAAAATAATAATAATAATAATAATTATATAAATAAATAAATAAACACATTCAACTATTTTAGCCATTACCTTACTGATGTCTTAAACAGAATGGAATCAGCCAGAGTTGCATAATCCAAACATAGTTCCGCAAATTTCTCTGATAACTTTTTGTTGGTTAGTCAGTATTGTACTTTTTAATAATTTTGGTCCGATTTTGGTTTCTTACTTGGTCCAGCTCCCTCGCTCATTTTTACACCCTTTCTTTAAGAGAAAAAAATGCCGCTAACTGATCTGTTTCAAAACTAGGAGTATTGCTGCAGCTCGCGCATGCGCAGTGACCATTGGTCTTGTGATACAAAACATGAGATCTCAGACTGGCTATACTGAATGTCAATCAACTGCCAAAGTGGGGATGGATGATTGGCTGACACCCTTTTTAATGACATGGGATCTACCCCCACTATCTGTACTGTAGTGTCTTTGGTGGCTAATGGCTCACTGGTGTTTACGTTGTACTGTCTCACGTGCGTGGTAGAGTTTAGCAGAGCTCCGCGATCGACTCACCCACCTTTGCGATCGACCTGTAGATTGTGATCGACGTATTGGTCACCTCTGATGTAGACATTAAATCTTATTATTTTTGTCAGTGTAACTACCTATGAACATCTGTACCCACTCAGGTCTATTTTAAAGGAATGAATGATAAGCATGCACTGGTTGTTTTGTACTGTTTATACTTTTTTTTATTTATTGGGCATCAATGAACAAAAATATTTCTAAAGCATTTGATCCCATAAATACTGTAGTTAGACTCTGCATCACTGGTTGGCACTTTACAGCTTGAGTTTAATCGATGGCTTTGAATGCAAATACTACTTAACTGAGTATTCATTTCACCTACAGGACTCCAGCTCACAGTATGTCATCAGAATAGGGATTAAGGTCCTCAGGGGAGCAGATCATAAAACCCCATTAGGTCACATATTTCTCCTGGGGATTACTGTAGGCCTGGTGATACAGCCCCAATTGGAGGCACTGTCTACAACAGGAAGAGCTAATTTCATTATCGGCCCGGCTTGAAACCATTTTTGTTCTCACAAGGATCATTTTCACCAAACAGCATGACTCCAGCAACAGGAGATGAGTCTGTCAGTTAACTGTATTGTGCTCTCAGTTCCACCTTGAATTCTAAGTGACTGTTAATGCACTGCTGTTATGTAACCAAGTTCTCCATCTTGAGGATTACAGGCATGTGAATAGTCTGTGGTTTATTCTTAACTACAAATGTGCATCATTCCACAGAGGCACCAATTTATTTAGCAAATGGTAATTCAGTCTTAGACCATGAAAACAATGTTCGCTACATTGGATGCCATTTTACACAGACAGAAATGAATGCACCCTGAGTTGTAGGCATTTTGTTCAAAACACCACCACTACAGTCATTATTATTTAATTATTTGGATGAATGTAACCACAGGACCATATCCATCAATGTTACTGACACAGAGAAATGTACTAAAACTCACAATTTTGTTCAACAAGGCCCATCCTAGAGCACAACCAAGAAAGTTCCAAAGACACTGTGCAAAACGTAAATAAAAACAGAATGCAATGATTTGCCACTCATTAACCCATATTTTATTCACAATACAACATTAAAAATATATTAAATGTTAACATTATGACATATTACTATCACATGAATAAATGGCTCATTTTACATGTCTCAAAACTGTTTGGATGGTGCAACAAGAAGCTTGAAAAGTGGGACTAAAAAAAAACTTTGCAACTTATGTTAATTGGCAAAAAATCAGTGGCATGACAGGATATTATAATGTATCTTAGAGAAACAGAAACTCTCAGAAGTAAAATCAGGTAGAGGTTCATCAATCTACAAACTGAGGAACAATTTTACAAAAATTTCCCTCAACACAAAATTGCAAAAAATATAAAGATCTCACCACCTCCAGTACATAATATCAAAAGACTCTGAGAATCCTGTGTCCAAAAATGAGTATTAGATGCCCATCATCTCTGGAGCCTCAGGTAACACTGCATTAACATTAGGCATAATTATGTCATAGAAATCACTGCATAGACTCAAGAACACTCCCAGAAATCACTGTCTGTGAACATAGCTCACTGTGCCGTTCACAAATGTTGGTTAAAGCTTTATCATACAAAAAAGAAGCCACATGTGAACATGATCACGAAATGCTGTCTTATCTGGGCCAAAGCTCATTTAAAATGAACTGAGGCAAATTGGAAAGCTGTTCTGTGGTCAATCAAATTCTTTTTGGAAACTAAAAGGAGAGGGACTAACCAACTTGTCATCAGCGCTCAGTTTAAAAGCCTGAATTTTTGAAGGTATAGAGATGCGCAAGTGCCTATGTAATTGACGGCTTACGCATCTGTAAAGGCACTATCCATGTTGAAATGATACAGATGTTTGTGCTCCCATCCAGAATTTTTTTCAGGGAATGCCTTGCATATTTCAGCAAGATAATGAGAAACTGCATAATGCAGCTATTCTAACAGCATGGCTTCATAGTAGAAAAGACTTGGTGCTGAACTGATGTGCCTCCAGTTCTGACCTTTCACCAAATGAAAGCATTTGGCACGATCAACGCTATAGGGAATATATAGGTTTTAGAGTAACATATGCTTCCAACCAGACAACATCCTTTTCAGGGAAGTTTTTACATATTTCAGCAAAATAATGTTACATTGCATACTTCATCCAAGCATGGCTTTGTAGAAGAAGAGTCATGGTGCTGAACTGGCCTGAACAGCTAGAACCCTATATCAGACAAGAATGGGACAGCATTCCTCTCCCAGACGTTCAGCAACTTATCTCCTCAGTTCCCAGATGTTTACAGAGGGGATGTGACACAGTGGTATATATGGTCTTATCTGAACTTTTTTGAGATGTGTTGCTGCCATCAAATTCAAGTTGCCCTTTTTAAAAAATGATTCTTTTTCTCAGTTTAAACATTTGAAAAAGTATTTTAAAAGTTAAAAAATGGTTAAGGGATCCAAGACAAAAGTTATTTGTAAATGAGTTTTATCCTTATAATGGCTTGTCTAACAGAACATTTCCACACACGTATACAGTGTATACAGTCCCACTAAACTGAACATAGATGACAAAGATATATACAATAGCAAAGACAGAGGTCTGTTTACATAAGAAGAACTTCACTTTGTATTCTCAGATGTAAATAATGGCAATATTATATTGGAAATGCACTTCTCACCTAGCAGCACTTCTATTTTTCTGTTTCTGCTGAAACCTGGGGGTTTCAGTTTAGCTATGGTCGATAGAAAGCTCTAATCAGATCGCATTTTATACTGTTAAGTAGGTAAAGAATCTGGAGAGCCAGTGTCCAGCTTAAATTGGTCATTCCCACTCACTAAACCTGGCAATGAACAGGTGAGCTGAACCAGGTGTGTTTGACTAGGTAAAGCACCAAACTGTGCTAGACATTGGCAAATCTGAGCACCCCGGTGTAGACCAAATGTCTTAAGTCCTGAAGGGCTGCGGTCTGGCACAGATTGGTCATTTCCATGCATCAAAACACAATTTTTAATTCACCTGTTAATGGCAGGTTTGGCAGGTAAACCAGCCTGTGCTACACTCCGGCCCTTCAGAACTAGAACTGAATATCCCTTCCTCTGTATTTTCCACTTTCTTTCAACTTCATACTTAAATATAATTGACCTTTTTCAAACTTTTCTCCATTGGAAGCATTTTTCTTTCAAAGTATAAAGCATAGGAATAAAATGTACATGTAAATATTAATACATTAAAATAGAATTTAAAATTGACATTTTAATAAACTTTTTATCTTCAAGAAGAAAAACTATTCATCTTTACAAACAATGTAAACAGTGACTTGTCTCGTTACACCACAAGACTGGGGTGTCTGTAATGGCCTTCTGCTGTTAGAGAATTGGACACAGCATTCGTTTTCTCTGCAGCTGTGTGTCCAGCTCAAGAAGGAGGGACAGAAAGTTCCTGTTAGGATAAATAGCTCTCCTCTGTATGACCTTCTGTATGGCACTGCGGAGAGTGAGATGATGATATAACATAAGGTAGGCCAGGACTAGAGTGGACGAGCGGCTTACTCCCATAATGCAGTGCACAAGGACCTTTCCTGTGAGTAAAATGCATAAAAATCAGTAAGTTGTAATACATTACACATTAAAGCTCTCTGCAAATCACATTATTTTCAGCCAGTGTGTTTATGGTGCTAAGGACACTGATAAACTGTTAAATCAAGGCTGTCAGCTTAAGGAATTAATTCTAGCAGTCAACCACTACTCACCACTCTTTTTCTTTAAAGCTTTGTGAATGAAATCACTGGCAGGTCGGAAGTGTACACTGAGGTCAAACTTTGAAGAGTCCTCTGCTGGGATTCCATAGTAAACAAAAGACTCGCCGTAGTAGCTCTGGTCTCCAATGCTGCCCTGCTTCGAATGGGCAGCGTTCAAGATGTGAGTGATGCCCATGTTCTTCAGAGTGGTTCTGCTCTGAGCTATTGCTCTGTAGAGGAAAGAAAAAACACTTTCCCTCTTCAGACACACCCAGAAATGGTTTTACATTCAGTATTGTGTACTGAGCAGCTAGTTGTCGCTTATGGTTTCAAATCATGCCATTTTTACTATTTTTAAAAACAAAAAACTTGATCTGCCTGTCATACAAGACAAACAGCTAGTTGAACTTTGTCAGTCTACAGTTGTTTGCCTCAGCAATAGGTAGAATATTATTAATAACATTTATTTAGCTTATAATTAAATTTAAAAAGGCATCAAAGTTGTTTTCATTTGGCCTAGCATCATAAGCTACATTATTTAGCTTAGCTGTATGTAGGCTAATGCTAGTAACCACATTCCCGTCCAGGTGTATGTGGGTTAAAATTAGTCAGATATGTGCATGCTGACATTAGTTAACGAACTACATCATAATTTAACCTAACTGCATGTATGTTAGCATTTAATATAGTCTTATTTGGCCTAAATGTATGTTAGCTGAAATTAGAGACTACTATTTGCTAACACATCATATATAACATTTGTAATCTTACTGTGTGACACTTACACGTTACCGATATACAAGTTCGGCCAGACCTCGTCCACAGCAGACAGATCCACTTTACACGTGTCCAGAAGATTCTCCAGTGGTTTGATCTCCGCGATCCCGTGCTTGTTCCTCTGACACGTCATCATTTAATCTAAAAGTGGCACGAACACAATGTTATCAAAAATGAATGAATATATAACGCGGAAAATGGACGCTTGTGATTGCTCTCCTTTAACAGTCTCTTGTAGATCTCGGCATCTGCCACTGACACGGGGTGATCCACGCGGACAGGTGCTCGGTGCAGCCTGTCTGGACTCGTTAACGGAGAGCAGAGGCAGACGGTGCAGGATTTCACGAAGCACGCAAGTAAAAGATTTTGGTGGCATAATCTTTACCACCCGTATTCCGATGAACCAGTTTTTAGCGCGATGATTGGCTAGTGGTCCGTGGCAATCCACCTAATAGGCGGGGTTTGTCAGAAGTTATATTGAGCTAGCCAATCCCAGCGCTTATAAATTGACTTGCAGGAATACGGGTAGTGGGAGCGGGGCCGGGGGGAGGAACCGCGTCCCAGCGATGAGGCAGTGAAGAGCGGCCTTTTCTGTGGCTGACTGCTGTCATAGTGCGCCCAGAAAAGGAGGGTGACAATACAAATCTTTATTAATTATATAACATATTGTTGCAAATGAACATGATTTACTTTGATTAATAATAATAATCATAATCATAATAAAGAAAATATAACAACTTTTCAAACTTGTTCTGCATATCTGAAAGTTATCCAACCCACATTTTACTCTTCTAGCCTCTGGTGCGTAGTTACATTATATAATGTTTTGGTAATGGAAAACAAGCAAACAGGGGAAGCATTAGGAGGAAGTGTTTTCTGTATCTGTATGGTGCTCATTCTGAGATTCACTCCTTAACATTGAGTCCAGAGTTATAAGCTGTTTAAGAAATCCTCGATTTGGAAAAATCCACCTCTTGTCTTTAACCTTCAGGATCGCGTCCAGCAGTGTGTAATTGTGATAGATCATTAAATAAGCCAAGACCAGGGCAGCAGAGCGACTCACTCCAACAGCACAGTGCACAAATATCCTGCCTGGGGAGGAAGTGACGTAAAGGTTGGAAAACAATATGTTAACTGTTTTGAAGAGAAATGAATTTACCCAAGTGTTAAATGCCAATATAACAAGTATAAACATATATTTCCATATTATTTTGTCAGTTCCAATAAGAATCTGACACCAGCTGGTGATATTTCAGTTTATTTATTGTAACTATTGTACATTTTATTTGAAAAGTATTTATATTGTTGCAAATATCTTTTTGCAATCTTTTATTACAATAATTTTTCAGGAGAGAGGCTTATTAGCATTTTAGAACATAAGGGAGAAAAACAAACATGTTATACCTCTGATAGTGCTGAGAGCCTGATGAATATATTGTGCTGAAGGGTAGAAGAAAGGTGAAATGTCAAACGTAGGCAGATCATTAGCTGCCACTCCAAAGTACTTCACTGTTGTGCCATAGAAATCATCACTCCCTTTACAGCACATTTTCCCGTGGGCAGCATTCAGAACATGAGTAACACCGAGTCTCCAAAGACCATATTTGTCATGAGACATGTACCTGTAGAAAGGTTAGAGAATTATTGCACTATTGTATTAGTTACTGTTTACTGATGCTGTGTTTAGTCCATAACAAATATTAACTGACTTACATATCTCCCAGAAACAAATTGGGCCACACTTCATCAACATGGTTACAGGACAGCTGACCTCCATGTAATATATCCTCCAGCTGCTCAAGAGTGGGCGATGCATATGGAATGAAAGGTTTTGTCTCATTAGCAGTAAAATCCACCGTCTCCATTTTCAATGTTCATGTTTTAAACTCTAGGCCCCTGAATGACAAGGCCAGGTGTGTGGCCACTGTAGTAACTACTATTCTCCAGTAGATGTCACTCTATCTGCACTTACCGTACTTAACATGTTTAGCCCAAACAGAGTCATACCATGTCTTAAAGGCACAGAAACTAAAACCTTATTCAGTTCTAAGTAGAAAGAGATTTTGGAAAACATGTGAATGTATTTGGTATATAAAAATTTTATGAGTGGACCTTATAAAAAAATTATATTATTGTCTGAAAAGCAACAAGAAGTAAAGCTGATGAACTGACCTAATTTTCAATGCTGGTCTGGTCATTACTTTCCATCTAGTCTCATGATTTA
>JBBIGC010000145.1:20270539-20282172 GCA_037576955.1 Lepidarchus adonis
CATTTTAAAACCTACATGGTCAGTTTGCCCCAAGATGGCTCAATTTACCCACTGACTTGGTTCAACTTACCCCTAACTTGGGGCAAGTTGAGCCACAGGAGCACTTTTTTTTTGAACGTCATTATTTTGGGCAGCTTTGTCAGAGATACCTTCTGATAATTTCATTTGATAGGAGACATCCTGAATTATAGGTATATGTTATCATTTTATTTCTGTCATTTTTTTCTTATGTCCAGGACAACATAAGTAAAAAGTGGCTCATCTTACCTCACTCTCCCCTAAGCCTGTGTATTTGGCAGTAAAGGCAAAGGAATCTGCCCATGCAGAATTAAACTCTATTTTCTTTAGAGATTGTTCTTGTATGTATTCATGGTTCACTTACCGCGGGAGTCACACACTCAAAAGCCGCCTACAGGCAAAGGTGAGGGCTTTAGACGTGGACATGATGCATATTTAAATTGGCAAATTATTTTCCAAATTTAAAAATTACATGTTAAAGTATCACCTCCAAATCCAAGATAACTGTATCTCAAAATAAACAAAAAACAAATAATATAAAAATAAAAAACATATTAATAATTTTTTTTTCTTTTGTCAAGGCCAAACAGAGCCACAAAAAAAGGCTGAAGAACCTAATGCAGCTCCAGAGCCATTAATATCTTTCTGTTAACATCTTTCTGTTATTTATCAAAGAGTGCTAAAACTTTGCATAAGACAGTATTTGATGTCTTCGGTATGTATCTACAATGTAGAAAGTAGTTAAAATAAGAGAGACCACACCTCCAAACTCATTTTCTTAACAGGCCTCCAGGTGTGCTAAAACCTCCAATTAGCTTTTTGAGGTCATTAACCCAAGGGTTCACATAATTTTTCCACTAGCAATATGAGTTGTTCATGGTTGTTCTCAGAAAAGATATAAAACAATTTCATCATTTGAAGCATATTATTTTTGTCAGTGCCCTTGACTTTGAAAGGGAACACTTAAACAACACAATGTATCTCCAAGTCAGTCACTGTCCACTTAGGAAGCAACACTGATTAACAATCAATTTCAAATGTTGTTGTGCAAATGGAATAGACAACAGTTGGCAAATTATAGGCAATTAGCAAGACATCCCCAATAACGGAGTGGTTCTGCAGGTGGTGACCACAGAGCACTTCTCAGTTGGTCATTTTTGAATGCTGGCAGTGCTTTCACACTAGTGGAAGCTTAAGACAGAGTCTACAACCCACACAAGTGGCTCAGGTAGTGCAGCTCATCCAGGATGGCACAGCAATATGAGCTGTGGCAAGAAGGTTTGCTGTGTCTGTCAGCGTAGTGTTCAGAGCATGTATACACTACCAGGAGACATGGAGGAGGCCGTAGGAGGGCAACAACCCAGCAACAGGACCGCTATCTCTGCCTTTGTGCAAGGAGAAGCCCTGCCAGAGCCCTGCAAAATGACCTCCACGGGCCACAAATGTACATGTGTCCTCAAACAATCAGAAACAGACTCCATGAAGGTGGTATAAGGGCCACAGGTGGGTGTTGTGCTTACAGCCCAACACCGTGCAGGATGTTTGGTATTTGCTAGAGAACACCAAGATTGGCAATTTTACCACTGGAGCCCTGTGCTCTTCACAGATGAAAGCAGGTCCACACTGAGCACATGTGACAGATGTGACACAGTCTGGAGACGTCATGGAGAACATTCTGCTGCCTGCAACATCCTCCAGGATGACCGGTTTGTCAGTGAGTCAGTTATGGTGTGGGGTCGCATTTCTTTGGTGGGGCCACACAGCCCTCCATGTGCTCTCCAGAGGTAGCCTGACTGATATTAGGTACAAGATTGACCCTATTGTGAGACCATATGCTGGTGTGGTTGGATCTGAGTTCAATGAGTTCAAGACAATGCTAGACCTCATGTGGCTGTAGTGTGTCAGCAGTTCCTGCAAGACGAAGGCATTGATGCTATGGACTGTCCCGCCCGTTCTCCAGACCTGAATCCGATTGAGCACATCTGGGACATCATGTCTCGCTCAATCCACTATCCACTACATTGCACCACAGACTGTCCAGGGGTTGGCTAATGCTTTAGTCCAGGTCTGGGAGGAGATCCCTCAGCAAACTATCTGCCACCTCATCAGGACCATGCCCAGGCGTTGTCGGGAGGTCATACAAGCCCATGGAGGCCACACACACTACCAATGACTAATTTTGACTTGTTTTAAGGACATTACATCAAAGTTGGATCAGCCTGTGGTGTGTTTTTTACTTTAATTTTGAGTGTGACTCCAAATCCAGACCTCCATGGGTTGATACATTTGATTTCCATTGATCATTTTTGTGTGATTTTGTTGTCAGCACAATCAGCTCTGTGAAGAACAAAATATTTAATAAGAATATTTAATTCATTCAAATATCGGATGTCTTATTTTTGTGTTCCCTTTATTTTTGAGCAGTGTATATAGCTGAGGTAATGTGGACTGTCGCCATTAGTTTGAACTGCGACTGCGCAACGCCTCTCATCACCACTGCCGTTCGTTGTTGTCGCCCCCGTCGCCGTGAATGTACGCGCTTTCTACGGGCACCGATGGCTCACATTTTCCTATAGAAGTTGGGATTGATGGAATAACAATAGGGGAATATGACAATAGACATTTGAATGATAATAGCCAGAGGAGCTTTTTAGACTGTCGATTGGATTCACACAGATTTCCCTTTTCTTTTCTTTCTTCGCTCAGGGAGGAACTACAGGGGCAGTAATCTCCAAGAGTGTGTGTATGTGTGGGCGCTCGCACCGTCGCTTGCCCAAGGAGTACGAGCATCCGCATCCGCTTCAGTTACGCTGTAGCCATAGCACGCTAGCTACCTATCGGATTTACAGCACATTTACAGACTTTGCCCTTGCTGTGAGGCGAAGAGGTCTTTGTAAAGTGGATAAGTTAAGGTGTGCGGACTCGCTTTATGTTCCCAGAGACTAGCAATTACACAACAAGAAGCCGGAGGCACATGTAGCTGACGAAGTCGCCTGCTAACCGAGGAAGAAAGACCGCTAATCTGTACCACTCCTCCTCATCCGAGTTGTTATGTTATGGGCGCAGTTGTAAATGATGATCCGCGGCGATTATGGACGTGTTTATGGATAATTGCTACAACAGTGCTGTAAATGTGTTCACTTCTTCACAGGCTGATTGTTTTAACCACATTTAGGAATAACTGTTGTCTGTCTCTGGCTACCGCCGTAAATGTGTGACACGAGTTAGCAAAGGAGCTAAGCTTCGAGAGCTAGCTAGTAAGCAAACTTAGTTTGAGTTGGGAGTTGGGTTTGGTGACAGCTGGTGTCAGTTTTTCATTATTTAACGGTACATTTCGACGGCAAAGATGTCGTTTTTCAATTTACGGAAAATATTTAAACTGGGCTCGGAGAAAAAGAAAAAGCAGTACGAGCACGTACACAGGGACGTTAATCCGGAGGAAGAGTGGGAGATAGTCGGGGAGCTTGGAGATGGGGCCTTTGGGAAGGTGTACAAGGTAAGGGGCTTTCAGAGGTTTTTACTCACTATATATATACACAGCATTTGTCCACAATTGTTATTATTTGATTTCCAAAAAAATCTTAATTTCCGCTATTTTAGGCTACTGTGTTGACACGGTGTTAGTTTTACACGCCCAATTTTTCATGCCATGCTTATCTGTGTCCTTACTCATAACACATTCTTACTAACTGGTTTAGTTTACAGCTATGAGGACAAGGCCTTTTTTACATTGATTTTTAAGAATAAGAGTTTTAGATGAGCCAGTAGTACACATTTGTAATTGGTACTTCAAGTGTATATATTATAGACTGGAGACTGTAAGACATAAAGGCCTATTGACAATGGCTGTGATAGATGATACTCAATGAAGATAGTCATGTGACATCAGTGGTTTGAAAACACACTGAGGTATTTTACACAAAATTAACCATATGAACTTCAATAATAACTTATTAGACACACATAAAGCAATTAAGTGCTGTGATTGTGTAGACCAATGTTGTGAAAAATTAATGATCTTGCTCAGTGGAAATGCTTTGCCACTGCTCCCTGTTGTGGAATGTATTTTGCATTTATCATGTTCTTGACTGGGTGTTTCCAGGATGCCACCCATTTTATTTATTGTCATTCAATAACACAGGACAGATAATCTATTTTATGTGTTTTTTTTATGAACTTGTTTAAGCAGTTAGGTATTATGCTGCTTTCATTTATCGACCCGAAAGCTGGTGGTTCATTAGTTTTGCTGTAAATGACCTATTGTTTTAGTGTTTTCCTGAGAAATACTGAACTAAGATCTACATAATAAAAAAACAAAAGTAAAGCAGTTATTAAATTTCTCATATATTAGTTGGTTTAAATTACCTTTAACTGTAAGGCCATGAGTGGCATTATAACAAGGGTATTTGAAAGATCAGATTGTTTGACATTGACCTCTAATACCAGCTACTCTGAAGGGTGGTGATTGTGTGAAATAAGTGTTCCTGCTTTTAATTAGGGGGGGGGGGATGTTTGGTGTAACTTTTAAAATAAGATGTCAGGCTAGCTAGTTTCTGTTGTGCAAAAGCTGTATCCGTTTCCTCACTGATTACAGCAAAGACAGGCGTTGGCTAGAACAAAAGGAACTTGTGTGTGTGTGTGTGTGTGTGTGTGTGTGTGTGTGTGAGTGAGTGTGAGAGTGAGAGATGTGACGTAAAGCTTTGTATAAATAGAAAGCCTGCAAATACACATGCATTCACTCTTCCATCCACTGTTCTGTGTTTTGGTATCCATAAACATTACACCTTAAGCTCTTACCAAAATAACACTGGCACACCCATGTGTGCCTGGGAAGTGCAGTAAGAAATGATGTCACTCTTCCCTTTACTAACCTACAAACTGATATACACTAACACATCTTGTTAATGGTAAATGCTAATAAACTGCATGCTTGATATTATTTTGCACAGAGGACTGGTATAATTTTTGCCATGCCTCCAGATGATGCAACCTTGTCTTGTTTCTCCCTTTTTTCTCTTTTTTTAAAAACATGATTTCTACTTTTAGACAGAAGCCATTGTCAAACAAAATTAACTTGTCAATTTAAACCACAAAATGGGTTTTTCTTGTTATTTTCTTGTAAAAATTAAATTTAAAAAAAATAAATATGTTTACACACACTTTTTCATGTCAGATCTTTATTCAGTTTATTTAAGTAAACCTTATTAACCCTGTTGGTTTGAAGACTTACAAACACAGAAGTCTGTTTCTGCTGCAGTAGAATGTTTCTACAGTTGGCAGTGTGTGACATTAGGTGGGAGAGGGTATTTATTCAAAAAGGTCAAAGAGAGTACACTTTCCGTTCTTTCACAATGAGATTTATGGAGTGTGCTCCTTCACACTGGAAGTGTGTATGAAGGAGCATTGCTCTTTGCTTAAAATCCATTTGGTCTTGTGCACTTCTAATATTAATAAATTATTAATTATTAGTATGTTGTTTTTACCTTCTGTACACATTTTTATTTCAGTTCTTTCATCTTCCACTTATCCTTTTGTCACAGGCTCAGAATAAGCAAACCGGTGTTCTGGCAGCGGCTAAAGTGATTGATACCAAAACGGAGGAAGAGCTGGAAGACTACATGGTAGAAATTGACATCCTAGCCTCTTGCGATCATCAATATATAGTCAAACTGCTTGATGCTTTCTACTATGAAAACAAACTTTGGGTGAGGAACTCTCCTTTAACTGTAGTTTCTTGTCTGTGTTGTCTTTGGTTTTTCTCAAGTCATACATAAATATGTATAAATAAATGCATGCATTAGGGAGTGTGGGGTGAGTGAGTTGTTACCTAATTCAGTTTTAATGTGTGAGCCAGTCATCAATGGATTCCTTTCAGTTTCCCACAGAACTCATAAAACATATAGGGCCCGGTGGTTTCATATGACCCCCCCTGTTTCTGTGGTTGGCAGGATGATGGTCTATTACAAACGACCAGAGAAAGTAGTCCTGCATTATTTATAGGCAGGTCCAGCCTGCTCCTACAGGCTCATCAAATGAGATAATGCATATCTCCCACCAACATAGTCATGTTTGCTTAAAACTGGGAGGCTATATCAAGTCAGTCTGCTGTAAAAGCTTTAAATGGACTTAGAGGTGATTCCCACAGTGTGCAGTGCCTGTGACAGAATTCTAAAATATTAATATGAACATGAACAAAATCTATGCTCTACTTAGTTGATGGTCAATTGATGATGGCTTAAAAGCAGAGAAACATCAAAGAGGGTAAATAAAACTATAAATGTTTGATTGTTAATGGTTTGCATGTAATGAGACCATATAATTTAGTGTCTTTTTGAAAGTGCTGAGATAATGACCTATATTGATTTTCCTGATACTTCTTACCATGTATTCATGCCTTAGGTCAGAATGGCCGAATTGTAAATTGGCTATTGCCATTTTGGCTAAAGTCCAAAATTTCGTATCGTGACAATGACTACAATTTCACTTAATGGTGTATAATTCTATTGTAGCTGTATTAAAAAAAATTATTAGTTTATATGCTTTTAGCAAATGTTGTGATTTTATCAATCATGTCAGTGATTTAATCAAATCTATGTGTCAGTCTTGTCATGTAACCAGATAAGCTCTGATTTTGAACACACATTTGTTTTATGCAAAAAAAAAAATAGCTTTAGTGTTTCTTGCTTTTTGTTGCTTTTAGTGGATACTGTGAGATATATAAACATTTTATAAACTGTAAATAATTGTTGCAAAAGTTAGATTAATTAATGGCTCTAGAAATAATAATAATTCTTTCTTCTCAACTACCCCAACCCTCCCCTATCCCATCTCTATATTTAGATCCTTATTGAGTTTTGTGCAGGAGGTGCAGTTGATGCTGTTATGTTGGGTGAGTTTGACTTTCTTTATAGTAGGAAAAGGGGGATTAAATACAGCTTGATCAGTTAAACAGTACACTCAAATGAATGGTATGCCATTCCACTGAACCTCACTGCTACACACTATGCTGGTCCCAGTTTAACATTGGAGAGGTTCAAGCATATAATTATCAAAGCTCCAATTAGTGGTTAGGGCATTTTAAGCAATTCAGCCTTTTCTGCTGTATTATTTGAAGTAGTTTCTGGAATGCTCCTACAGTTTTTTTCAGTAAATATTATGGGTGTACATTATACTATTTAGTCAGTCATACAGATTATTTCTTAGACCGTCTAGTAACATTATAAAATTCAACCACAAGAACAAGTTTAATGAATCTGAATCACTCTTTTAATTAGCTGATTTCTCAGCTTTATGTTCAAAATATGACTACAAAGTGTTTGAAATAATAAAAAACACAGATTTATCGTTATTATTATATGAGGCATAACTGCGCTCCCACTTTTCACCTGAAACTGAAGTGCTTGTTGGAGGTACAGTTAGTGAGGAGGCGTAGTCCTCTTGGAATTGATTTTGTTTGAGCAGTAGAGTTGACTCAGTGTTTGCTGGTATGACTCCTTCTGCCTTCTGTCTCTGTAATTTACTGTAGGCCTCATTTTCCCTTTTATCAGGGGCCCAGTCATAGGTCTTTTGTCACAAGGGTGTACTGTTATCAGCTAGCCAAGGGCATATTTAAAGGGCTATGAAACTAATAAGAAATGGCTTTTTATTCTAACTTGCATTCTTTTGTGTGGGTTACAATGTTGTCTTTGATTAAAAACAGTGTCCGTTTCAATTTAGAAAAAAAGGTAAATTCTCTTGGCAACTTTACCCTGGCCTTTGGAAAAGTTTAGGTAATGTCTGTTGCTTGAAAATCAGGCCTGTGGAATAATAATACCAAAACTAGAACGCAAGAAGAGGGTTGGGGTGTGGGTGTTTCTATATTGGAGTGTGTAATATAATATGACTTTTTGCAATGAGCAGTACCTGCTGACAATGTGTACGTATGTGTGTATGTATTCAGAGCTGGAACGGCCACTTACAGAGCCGCAGATCCGGGTGGTATGTAAACAGACCCTGGAGGCGCTGGTTTATCTCCACGAGAATAAAATTATCCACAGAGATCTGAAAGCTGGGAATATTCTCCTTACCGCTGATGGTGACGTCAAGCTGGGTGAGTGCTTGTGCCAGCTGTGTTCACTTCTTCTGCTTATTAGATTGCTAATAAGCATGTGTTGTTATTTACATATATGGCATGATGGTGATAAAGCAAAGATGAGATATTGCTTTTAATAATAATAATAATAATAATAATAATAGTATTTAAAAAGGGATTCAGGAGAAAACTATTCATTTTTTAGTCTTTTTGGCTGTCGCTGTACTACAATCAGACATATGTTTTTAATCTGGATCAATTGCTCCACTCAGCTGACTTTGGAGTGTCTGCAAAGAACACAAAGACCCTACAGAGAAGAGACTCTTTCATCGGAACTCCTTACTGGTTAGTCCTTTTTGTCTGTTGTGGAAAAGTATTGTTTTTTTAACTTAATGCAACAAAACAATTTGTGTGAACACACATCTGTATCCATCAATCCATCTATCCATCCATCCTATTATTATACAGAGTATAATTTGTGATAATATTGATGAAACGGTTTCCCTGCAGGAGATCTATTGCAGTTCTTGCAGAATCAACATAAGGGCTTGAACAGGAGCCATTATGTTACTGGAAAGGTTGAGTTATGTTCAGCTTATGGAACATTTCAGTGATGGTTTTTGCTTTTTGCCAGAGAAAATGGCTGTGGTAGCGGTTTTTCTATAAGAGTCAGAAATGAAACTGCGTTTGGTCAGATACGCTGTTACAGGACTTTGACTGCATTATGTGCATGTGTGCTTCCCAATTACATGTGTTGCATGTAAAAGGGGCTTATGTTTGTCAATAGCAAATATTCTATTATGCATTTAAAAATCAACACATTAGCCACACCAGTCTTGTGAAATAATTAGCATATCTCACAGAAGCAAACATTTGTGCATCTTTGATAAAATGCCTAAAAGTCATATATTTGAACTCAAGGACCACAAGGAGTAGTAGATTTTTCAATCAATTAATCAACACAAATAACAATAGATGTTAGTATTATTAGTAAGTAATTACACCCTTGATCTTGGACTTGCATTTTCCACTTTAACAGGAATAGAAATTTTTGTAGAAATTCATTTAGTTTAATGTTTGTTTAATGCTTTCTTTCATGTACTACTGCTCTTTTTGGTTCCCACAGAACATTTTTGTGGCTTTAAAAACTCTCTTTTCTTTTTTCTTTTCCTGGCCTTGCTAGTTTGCTTAGGATCATTATCTTGTTGAAATGACTACTTCTGTTCATTTTTAGCTTTTGGACAGATGGCCTCACATAATCTTTAAGATTCTTTGATCTGAGCCAGCAGTCATAGTTGAATCAATGACCGTAAACTGTCCAGTCCCTGATCTAGTAAAGCAACATCAAACCATATTTCCACCACTCTGCTTCATAGCTAATATCTGGTTCTTCTTTTTAAAAGCTGTATTTGTCTATACACAAGTACAGTGTTGTCAAACACGTCTGTGTGTGTTATTCCCTTTCTAAAATGCACTTCGTGTATAGCAAGGGTTTTACTTGATACACCTCACGTACAGGTCACATTTGAGTTCCCTGTCAATCCTTTGATGAAAGTCTGGGGTTTTTGAAGACTTGTGTTTGCATCAGACAATCAACTCTTGAGCTGAATTTCATAAGATGGCTTTTCTTGGTCGTTAGAAATGTGTACCACCTTGTAGCTTTTCTTTACAGTGCAATTCTTTCAAATAATTTAGAGATTTTATGGATTCATATGAACCTACAAGCTTTTAGCTTTTTACAGAGCAGTGGGGCCTAGTGGTTAGGACTTTGCCCATGGGCAAAGAAGGTTGCAGGTTTAGGTCCCAATCTGGGCACCACTGAGAGAACCCTTGAGAAAGGTACTGTCCCCATTTCATTGTTCTCTGGCCGCTGTTGATAGCTGCTCCATGTGTTCATGTGTGCTGGGTTAAATGCAGAGGTCACATTTCATTATGGTGCACTGTGTGCTGTGGCGTGTTCACAATGACAAATTAGTCTCTTCCACTTTCATCTCAAAATACTCAAATTCTTTAGATCATTGAATGCTACCTTTTTTCATCCATGGCACTGAATTCTAAATCTGTGGACATGTGAAATGTAAGGGTGTACTTACTTTTTCCATATAATTATGTGTTTTTAATTTATTTAAATTGTGAAAATGACTATGAAACGTTGGAGCATAATTGCCATTATCAATTTATGCGGTATAGGCACTGTATCAAAAAGGGTAAAATGTATGTGAAACATGTACAGTTTTATGCAAAAGTTTGGGCACCCCTTAATAAACAGATTTTGATTTTGTAATTGAAAAGATGTTTATACAGTCTCTCTAGGACATGGTCAAATACACAATATTTTCACCAAACATTGATGCATAATTACTTTTTATGCCATAAATTCAATAAAAATAAAAACATTATTATGGCACTGTGCAAAAGTTTGGGCACCCTACATAATCAGTACTTAGTAACACCACCTCTGGCAGTTATCACAGCTTGCAAACACTTTTTATAGCAGCTAAAAGTCTTTCAATTCGATTTTCTCCCATTCTTCCATGCAAAAGGCTTGTAGTACTGTAACATTCTTTGGTCTTGCATGCGTAGCTCTTTTAAGATCTACCCACTAATTTTTAATGATGTTTAAATCACGGGACAGTGATGGCCATTCTTAAACTTTCAGCTTGCATCTTTTGAGGTAGTCCATGGTGCATCTTATTTGTAGCTTCAGGTTTTTTGTTTTTTTTAACAGATGGTGTACTGTTTGCTTCCAGAATTTGCTGGTGTTTAGTGGAATTCACCCGTTTTCTGTGCCTTTGGCTGCAACACAACCCCAAAAAATGATTGATCAATCCCCATGCTTAATGTTTGGCAATAGGGGTGGGAATCGCAGGGTATCTCACGATACGATACAATATGCGATATGTGGTCCACGATAATGATAATATTGCGATACTGTGGTATCGCAATATTCTTGTTAAACCTGAAGCTACAAATAAGATGCACCATGGACTACCTCAAAAGATGCAAGCTGAAAGTTTAAGAATGACCATCACTGTCCCGTGATCGATATATCGCACGACAATGACGTAGCGTTATTACACAGAAACACGGGGATGCGTTATTAATTTATTTAAGTAACAGCAACGCTATTGTCACATTTCCTGTATTTGCTTTGCGACCACGATCGGAAGCTCAGAGCAATGGCTACAGCTTCAGGGTCTTTACTTCTGCTCCCTTTGTCACTTAGCAAGCTGCGCTAGCATTGTGCTAACAACGTTTACATTTATTCATGTTTATGACGCTTTGTCCAAAGCATCATCCGAGTACAGGAACAATAAATTCAGACATGACAACACTAATGTGAGGTTTACAAGGAGTTCCACACATTTCTCTTAGTCATAGAACTGAGACAGAAGCGTATTGCTCCATAATTTGTTCGGCATAGACAGGGTTGAAACTAACGCACGTTCCGCTTAACCCTTTCTGTGCCGGACAGATTATGCAGCAATACGCTTCAGTCTCAGTTCTAAATTATTGTTGAGGACAGTTCAGCAAACGCTACTAC
>JBBIGC010000145.1:20287714-20298302 GCA_037576955.1 Lepidarchus adonis
TATTAGTAAATAATATACTTAAGGGGATCTCTTACATGGTGCACACCAATAATCAATGCAAAACGGGTTTGTAATTTTATCAACAAATGCGGCAATTGAACAAATTATTAGCACAATTGTTTGAAGACCTATACCCACTTTCAGCAAATTCTTTTTTTTTGTTAATGACTCTTCACCAGGGGTGTCCAACTCAAATACACAGTGGGCCAAAATGTAATCCTTGGACCAAGTTGCGAGCCAATATTGATATTTTATTGAAAAAAACTTTACGCAGATATAACAATGAACCGTTTTATATAAACCAAAATACGTTTTGCTTAAATATTAAATATTGAACAAGCAAAGCTTAATACTATGCAATATATAACTTAATATTACACACATGCAAAATCGAATTTTGTAAAATTATATGCCTTTTTTTTAATTTGCAGCTTTCTGATTTATATTTCAACTGTAACATTCCACAGGCTAACAATACATTTTAAAATAAAATAGCAAGCATAAATCAATAAACTAATAATAATATCCTTTAATGAGCGTGCCACCATTCAAGCCCATGCCTTGAAGTAGGAAGAAAAATTGCAGAAAGAAAACGTTAATTATAGATAATTTTACTACACACTGATCTACTCTGTGTCCAAGCCAGATACCTGGCATCTCTTCTTGGACGCTATTTTATCCATGTTTAAGATATTTTGCCTCCCACCTGTTCAGAAAGGTCCTGTTTTCTGTTTTTTTCACCATTTCTAAAGAGAGTAGCACAGTGCCAGTATTAGCATAAGGTTGCTTTGACAACTGTCAACCGAGGAGAGGCTGTCCTGATCGACACGCAGAGCATTCTGGGGTTTGTAGTTATTGTGTCGTACTGCACTCCGCCATAGTATTAGCGATACATGCACTGTAAAATTCCTGCGGGCCAACTTTAATAGTCATGTATTAGTCATCTTCTCGCGGGGCCTAATTTGGCCTGTGGGCCAGAGTTTCACACCTATGCTCTACACTAACCCTTCTTATATCCCTGTTGTCACCTCTGTTTGGTCATGAAAGTGGGATTCTCACACTCCGTAAAAAACAATAAAATTGTGGAGAACCATACAGCTGGAACCCAATAGCTTAAACGAATAGTAAAAGATTGTAACTACCAGTTAACATTAATAAATCAATCCTGCTAACTGGGGCAGTTAGCTTTCACCATTAGCCACATTAGGACCTCTGGCAGAAGCATCCTTTTTGTATTCCTTCCCAGCAAAACGTTTTTAGAGTACACATTAACTGGAGACATCCCTCTCTGCCAATCCTTACCTCTTTCATGTGTTTAGCGTAAATATGGAAATTTCAGTTCTTTAACAGTGTGCATCAGTTTAGAGATTTCATAAATGTCTAATTATTATCAGACTGTGTAGTAAGATATAGGGTCTTGGTTCTTTACTTTTCCTGTTCTGTTTCTGCTACTTCTAACTAGGCTGATTTTGCATACTTTATGTATCTCTTCCATTTTCATTAACCGAATCATCTTGAAATTGACTTGCCAATCTTTTAGGTTTCCTGGGAGACTTTTATTCCATCACACTAATTCATCCAAAAATTGCTTGGGTCTGTACCCTTCAGGGACACTAATCATCTAGACTAGTATATACAAATCATTGCATGACATTTTAAAACTAATGTAACATGGTAGCTGGTTTCAGTCCTTGACACAGCAAAGCCTCAACTCCCCAACCATCTGCATACTCATATACTATAGGTGAAACAGGAGGTCGGCTTGTCACCCAAACACATGAGAAAAGAGCTTATGAAACGCTTAAAGGAAGACCTAGCTGTTGTTCAACAAGAAGAGGTAAATTCTCACCATTCACCCCATGCCCAGTTTTTTTTATATATACCGGTCAGCCAAAATAATAAAATTATTAAAATGATTGTGTAGACCCCCTTGTTTTGTCGAAGTAGCTCTGACCTGTTGAGACATAGTCTCCACAAGCTCTCTAAAAGAGTGCTAAAAACCATTAGCACCGGATCCTTAAAGTCTTGTAAGCTGTTAAGTGGGACCTGCTTGGATAGTATTGGACTCGTTTTTCTGAACAGTGAAAAGGGGTCAGCATATGCCCACTGACCGGTCTTCCATAGCTCTTCTGTGAAATTGAACCATGCGGGATTTTCTTCACTTCCCATGTGGGTCAACAAGACCTTGGTCGCCCTTGGCCCTGTCACCTGGTTATTGTTGTCCTTTCTTGAACCACTTTAGGTAGGTACCACCCACCTCATCCTGGGGAGCTGTTCACAGGACATGATGTTTTGAAGTTGCTCTGACCCAGTTGTCTATTGATAACAAATTGGCTAATGTCAAATTATCTCCGATCCTTACGCTTGGCCATTGTTTCTGCTTATAACACACGAGCATTATGAACTGACTGTTCATTTGTTGGGTGATGTGTTGCACCGCTTGCCGTTGTACCAAGATAATTTTTTCACTTGTCTATAGTTTATATATAATATTATGGCATTGGTGTATTTTACTCAAACTCATTGATTCACACAACACTCATAACATGTTATTTATTGTAGTATTCTTGAGTCATTGGTCTTTGTCTTATTCCCCTTGGAAATAACTGAAGGGATGCACCATATGCAAAAAAGGTCTTTACAGGCAATAGTAATTCGCACCCTACTTTGTTCTGTGGCTTGCTGACTTGGGTTTGAAATGTGCCATCATTTTCATAAAGCGAGAGTGGTAATTCCAGCTCCAACATGTGATACTAGACAACACCTTTGTGTCTTCCCTGTTCACTAAAAGCTTTTGGATGTCAGAGAAGGCTAAGTAACAATGTTAGCTACTAATTTGTACTTACTGTACTACTGTCTACTGTTGCTGCTATTAATTCTTCAGGTGAACAAGCATTTTAAGGACACTGAATTAATTAAAGATCACCCTGAAGAGCTCTTGCTGACTCACCTGTTTAACAAAGCCATTCTGCTTGCCTGGAGGATCTACGTGTATGACCTCTCTTCTGCATGAAAGTTGTACAGTGTTAACCCAAAATACCAACTGAACACCAGAAGCATAAAAAAGCGAGAGCGAGGAACTGAAAGTGTGTTCCATCTGATGCACACTTCTGATTTCCTGGGATTGTGTGCTTGTGTTGTCCCTGATTTGGTAGAGTGCACTGTGTTTTGCTTCACAGGGTGTGGCCCAGGTTATGATACAGTCTTTTCAGTTGTCTTCATGTGCTCTGTTCAACGCTCAGATGCAGGATGTAAGTTTGACCCTCCTTCTCCCAGTTCCACCTCTTGCTCATATGTGCCTGACTATCTCCAAACATATGGCTACAGGACCTTGGGAAATATTTTTTGTCTCAAACATATGAGATATCCAAGACCAATTCCAATAATTGTAGTGTTTGGTATAAACATGAACATTCATATCCAATTATAATTTGGTACTTTGAGAAGAGCTTGTTAGTAATAGTGTTGCATTATGTTTAGAATGGCACATGTGAGCAAGATGGTGCTCTTTTTTTTTTTTTTTTTTCTTTTTTTTTTATTCCAACTAGAGTGCTGTCGCTGTTTGTGCTATGGTGCAGTGCCTCTTTTTGAACATACTGTACTGTTCTCTAATTTACTTCAGCTGTTTCTGTACATTTCATTCACTGTTTTTAAAATCTGTCTGCCAATGGACTATGTTGAAAAGCTGATGATCGTCATTGTGTCTACAGTAGGACATGTACAATATGGTAACTTCTCATGAGCATTTCAACAAAACTGTTCAGTAAGCAAATACTTATGTTAATGTTTGTGAATGTTTTTTAAGGAAATATTAATCATTTTAAATTGTAAATAAACTTTCTGATTTAGTGTATTTTTTAGTTACGTTTTCATTTGTGTTTTTAGTATCAGTAATGTCAGTAGTCTAATGAACAACTTATTTTTTTGCTTCTTCCTGTACTCTGTAAAACTTCAATTCCTGTATTGTCGGTTTTGTAAGTGTTGTAATATATTGATTTTTTTATTCCACCCATCAATCCATATTGGACTGTACCATTTTTAAATTAATTGTTGTTAATGTCTTGTTGCAAGAGAAGTTTTTTACTGTACGCTTGTTCAACTTTTCTCTGAGTGCTCTTTAAATTGGACTCTAGTTTGTGGTTATGTTTATCTGTTTTTGTGTGAGTTGTTCATTTTCTTTGACTGTTTGCTTATTGTTTCACAGGCTTTGTGTCCTGTGTGTTTATGCAATACTTCAAATAGCTATTGAGAGACCCAGCATGCTATAGAGGCACCTGTTATTCTCTCTCTTCACACATTATTTCTTTACTCTTTCATTCCTCACCACAGGAGCAGGAGTTTCTGCAGAAGCAGCAGCAGGAGCTAGATAGTGCTCTGAAGAAGATCATTCAGCAACACAAACTTGAGATTGCCACTATAGAGAGAGACTGTCTCAACCACAAGCAGCAGCTCATGAGAGGTCAGACACTATTTAAACTACCAATCTGCAGCAGATTAAATGTTTAAAAGAGAGTTTGCACAACCTGCAAGTAACAATACTGTGTAGTGGAAAATTAAACATTGCAACTTGTGCAGCATAATGGTCACAGTAGTACATTGACAAAAAAAATCGTGTTAAGAACCTATGTATCATATTTTGCATTACTTTAAAATAGAAAAACTCTTGATAAAAATGTATATTTGTGATTTAGATTATCTAAGTAAATTTAAGGGTATTTCTGATTGACTGATCATAAAATGTTATCACTATGAAAAGGTTAATGGGTGGTTTAAATGGTGGGGAAAACACTTTTTAGAAAAATATTCTTAAATTTTAACAGTTCAGTTTTATTTATTATGTGCAAGTTAACACTGGGTCAACATTACAATGCTTTGTATGTATATAGAGTGGAGGAATTAATTATTTGACCCCTGGCTGATTTTGTAAGTTTACCCACTGACAAAGAAATGAATAGTCTATCATTTTAATGGCAGGTTTATTTAAACAGTGAGAGATAGAATGTCCCCAAAAAATCCATTGTATAAAATATATACATTCGTTTGCATTTCATTGAGTGAAATAAGATTTTGATCAAAATTTGTTTTCTCAAAAATGGAAGAAACACAAAATGACCATCAATCAACCTTGGTCTGGGGTGTCACACTAGAGCTCACCTCATGGGGTGAGGATGATCATGAGAGAGGTGAGTGATCAGGCCAAAACTTCATGGGAGGTGCTTGCTAATAATCTCAAGGCAGCTGGGACCACAGCCACCAAGACCAATATTGGTAACACACTACACCGTAATGGAGTAAAATCCTGCTGTGCCTGCAATGTCCCCCTGCTCAAGAAGGCACATGTGAAGGCCAATATGAAGTTTGCCAGTGAACACCTGATTTATTCAGACAGTGCATGGGAGAAAATTTTGTGGTCCGATGAGACCAAAATCGAGCTCTTTGGCCTCGACTCAAATTGCGATTTCTGGAGGAAGGCAAATGCTGACTATGACCCCAAGAACACCATCCCGGCTGGGAAGCACAACAATGACCCAAATCATGCAGCCAAGGCAACAAAGGAGTGGCTCAAGAAGAAGCACATTAAGGTCATGGAGTGGCCTAGCCAGTCTCCAGAACGTAATCCCCTAAAAAAACCTATGGAGGGAGCAGAAGCATTCGAGTTGCCAAGAGACAGTCTCAAAACATGTTTTAGAGCCGATCTGCCAAGAGGAGTGGAACGAAATTCCTCCTGCTATGTGTGCAAATCTGGACATCCACTACATCCACTGACCTCTTTGTTTGCTAACAAGGGTTTTGCCACGAAGTACGAAGTCTTGTTTTGCTAGGGGATTAAATACTTATTTCACTTGATGAAATGCAAAAATAATGTGATTTTTCTGGCTTTTCTTTTTAATATTCTATCTCTCACTGTTAAAATAAACCTCCCATCAAAATTATAGTCCCTTCATTTCTTTGTCAGTGGTCAAACTTACAAAATCAGTGAGGGGTCAAAAACAAGTATGAAAAAGAGCATAAGAATAAAAGTAAACACAAAAGCAAATGGATATAATAAATTTTATAATGTGCAGTAAGTAAAGTGAACAATGCATACAACACTATTATACATTGTGTACAGTGCTGAAAGAAGGGATACAGTGTGTAAAAGGTGTGTAGTGCAAGACCAGGAGTTCGGTGACCTTATGGTTTGGGTCAGGAGTTTAGTAGTCTGATGGTCTGGTAATAAAAACTGTTCCTGAGTCTTTGGTGCAGATAGTCGTGCTCCTGTCTCATCTGCCAGATGGTAATAGGAAGAACAGCCCGCATGCTGGGTGGGTGTGGTCATTTATGCTCCTGCACATCTTATTCAGACGCAGCTTGTGTAAAATGTCCTGAATGGCAGAGAGATTATTGGCAGTGATGCACTCTGCTGTCTCTACTAAGGCTGATTACACTACAGATGGTGGTAATGTGTGTAATGCAGATAAAATGTATACCGGTTCTTCCTGCATTTTATTTAGCACTTCATTACACTTCAGGGGGTGTGGCACAGAAATTAGTTTTTGAGTGCTTTCATTGAAAGTGACTATCTGGTATTTGTTTTTCATGACCTAATAATAATCAGTCATGTCAGAACCTTTTATTCTGCCTTCCTACATTTTTTGAGGGGTTAAATTACTGTTCTTTGTGTTAACTCTGTATCTGTTCCCTCTTCCTCCTGCTGTTTTCTCATTTTATATCTCATGTATGACACTCTTGTTGGTAGCTCGTGAAGCAGCAATGTGGGAGTTGGAAGAGCGCCACCTGCAGGAGAAGCACCAGTTGCTGAAGCAGCAGCTGAAAGACCAGTACTTCATGCAAAGGCACCAGCTCCTAAAGAGACATGATAAGGCAATCTAGTTATATTGCATTACTTTGTGGGTAGTACAGGGGTACAAAACACCTAGGTGTTTTGTTGCGATGTGTGATTGACTTCGGTATGACGTTATGTTGGTGTTTGGTTGTCTCTGTTAAATGACAACCTGCAGTACAGACTACAATGCTGTGTTTGTAACTGTGGGGGCAGTAATGAGGAAGCCATCCTTTCATCCTTTATTGGAGTCCAGATAAATAAATAGGAAAAATACATTTAATCCTCCTCATACAGCGACATCCTATATGTAAACATATATACGTTACAAATATAAAACTTTACCATATGTGGAGGATTTTTAAAATAAGCTCCAATAAATTTATAACCACAGTATAGAATGTTTCTAACTTCACTAGAGCTAAACCTTCACATCCTTATGGTAAAAATGTAGGCAGAGAAACATTTTGCTACTGCTAGCAAGTTCAGCCCAACATAACTCGAAGAACCCCTGAATTTCTTTAATATGTAGTGCAAAATAATTTGAGAAGTTGAAAGTCGGTAAACATATTGATTTACCATGCGTATATGCACTGATGCATCCATTCAAACATCACTTAACAGGAAATGGAACAAATGCAGGGCTATAATCAACGCCTGATAGAAGAAATGAAGAACAGACAAGCTCAGGAAAGAGGACGTCTACCAAAGATTCAGCGTGGTGATGCCAAAACTCGCATGGCCATGTTCAAGAAGAGTTTGCGCATCACTGCAACAGGGACCCCGGAGCAGGACAGAGAGAAAATTAAGCAGGTAAAACACAACAGACACGGGGGGGGGGGGATGAAGGTCCATGAAGGGCTTTAAATGTACGAAGAAGCAGCTTGTCAGGAATATGGTATGATCTGTTCAGCCAGTGAAGTTTGTGGGGAATGGGGGTGATATGTTCAGGTTTTTTTGGAGTGTGAGAACACAAGCTGCATAATATTGGGGAAAGATTTAGGGAATCTGGAATAATCTCAGTCCCTGTTTGAAAAAGGTGGAAACCTTTGAGCCCTCAGAAGGGTTGTATGAGAAATCATCATTCTACTGTGATAAATATAACCACTTGGCCTATGGAGGACTTTGGGAAAACTGCTGTCACTTGAACCTGCAGCAGCAGAATCAATGCCCACAACATGGATGGGATATTAAGATTGTCTTTTCTTTGGAAGTCATTTGTTATTTTGGCAAGACAACTCTAGGCCTGCGTTGAGTAGCCTTAGTTGAATAAAAGTTTGAGACTTAACAAATCGCACATAGTTGTTTTTTTATAGCATTTTATTTTAATTTGAACATGTTTTTTGGGGACAGTTTGCTGCACAGGAGGAAAAGAGACAGAAGAATGAGCGACTGCATCAACACCAGAAGCATGAGAACCAGATGAGAGACCTCCAGCTTCAGTGTGATTCCAACATTAGGGAGCTGCAACAGTTACAGGTACATTATTGCCGACTTCATTACTCTTCCTGTTTTCATACATTAATTGAAATATTGGACAGAATAGGAACAGTATTTGGAATTACACCCCAGGGAACGGTATAAAAAGATGAATGATGTGGCTCCATGCCCATCTGTTCTATAGAAGTGACTGCACTGATCTTTGGCCTGGCTTGTTAGCAGCTTGAAGGCTATGTTCTGCATGAAAGCATGCGTTTGATTATAAGATGTACGGAAACCTCATTTACATAAACTAATTGTTGTTCGCATGGCCGAGTGGTGCTGGCTTAAAGTTCCAGTCTCATTGCAGGCATGGGTTTGAATCCCACTGCTGCCGCTGCATTAGGGCAATGCTGACCTAGTGGTTAGGACCTTGCTCTTCCAATCAGAAGGATGCAAATACTGACCAACTCCCCGGGCACTGTTGATGTGCCCGTATGATGGGTTAAATGCAGAGGTCTCATTTCGTGATGGTGTGTTCACAATGATGAATAATCACTTCCACTTCTCTTTGAGCAAGCTTGGCAGATAATTGCTAACCTTGTCTGAAATGGTTCCCAGCCAAGCATTACCCAAACTGGATGAGCTGCATGCTCATCAGCCTGGCCTGTCAGGCAGAAGTGGCAGCTAATTGTGACATGCTGCATGAACGCATTTGAATGTTTAAAAGATGTGGGTGTATGTGTCACTTTAATTAAGAGTAATCATCACTTATACACCTGTGAATTTGTGCTAGCTTAGCTCAGCTGAGGTGTATTTGTTTTTGTCACATCCCCAACATTAAAAAAGTTATTAATAAAAAAAAAAAATCATATATACACTCACAGTATATATAACACTAAAGACACATCCAGAACTGACACATTGTTTAGTGGAAATAACACTAAAGACACATCCAGAGCGGCAACATCGTTTAGTGGAATTGAAAGTAATTAACTAACAGACAACGGAATTCCAAGACACCCTCAAATGGTACTTCATAGACTGTATGGTCCCCATGTGCTTGTATGCATGCCTGACAATGTTGGGGCAAGCTCCAATTTTAGATGATTAATGGTATCCTTCCAGATCTTGATCAGGGCATCTCTTAGCTCCTGGACAATCTGAGGTGCAACCTGGTAGCGTCGGATGGACCAAAACATAATGTCCCAGAGGTTTTCTATTGGGTTTAGATCAGGTGGACATGGGGGGCCAGTCAATGGTATCAATTCCTTTATTCTGCAGGAATTGCCTGCTTACTCTCACCACATGAGGCCAGATGGGGTCATGCACCAGGAGGAACCCAGGACCCACTGCACCTGCTTAGGGTCTGATGATAGCTCCAAGGATTTCATCCCAGTACCTAATGACAGGCAGGGTGCTGTTGCCTATCCTGTAGTGGTCTGTGCATCCCTCAATGGATATGCCTGCCCAGACCATTACTGACCAACCCCTAAACCGGTCATTCTGAACAGGCAGCATACCATTCTCCATGGCTTCTCTAGACCCTTTCACTTCTGTCACATGTGCTTAGGGTGAACATGCTGTCATCTGTGAAAACCACAGTGGGAACTGCTAATTTTGGAATTCTATGGCAAATACCAGTCAGGATCCACAGTGCCCAGGTAGTGAGTACCGGGCCCACTAAAGGAAGTCGGGCCCTCAGATTTCCATTATGAATTCTGTTTGGGCAATGGAATTCACATCAGTGGCCTGCTGGAGGTCATTCTATAGGGCTCTAGACAGTGCTCATCCTGGTCCTCCTTGCACAAAGGCGCAGATACTGGTCCTGCTGATTAATTTAAGGGTCTTCTATGGCTCTGTCCAGCTCTCCTGGAGCCTGTAAATTGGATTCTCATCCATGCTCTTGAGACTGTGCTGGAAGAAATGGCAAACCTTCTATAAATTGCACATATTGATATGCCATCCTGGAGGAGCTGGATTAACTGTACAACTTTTTGTAGGGTCCAGGTATTGCATCATGCTACCAGTAGTGACACTTACTAGTGCAAAAACATTCATAATAGATAAAAAATGTCAGTAGCTTCCACCTGTAAAAACATTTGGTGTAAATGTTGTTCATTTCATTTACACCAAAGTAGTTGAAAGTGTGATTAACAACCCACTCTACTGTTTGTCTAACCAGATCAATATCCCAGAAATGTAATTGCCTTGACGCTATACTCTGTTAGTGTTCCTTTAATTTTTAAAAATTGTTTGTGTATGTGTGTATATTAGGGATGTGAATCTTCACCATTGAGGCGATGCGATTTGCATCTCGATACACTGTCACGGATACGATACATT
>JBBIGC010000145.1:20303948-20320569 GCA_037576955.1 Lepidarchus adonis
AACACATTTATTTAATTCTGTTTTTATTTCCCATTTAAAATAATTAAACACATATTTAATTAATTATATTTTTATTTTAAATATTTAATGACACATTTCATTAATTATTTATCTGTATATTTCCCATTTTAAACAACTAATGACACATTTAATTATTTAATTATTGATGTATTTATTAATTAAATTTTGGCACTCCTAGCCTTCCATAGTTTAACAGCAGGCCTTGAATTAAATTTCCAGTCCTGTGTTTTATCAACATTGTTAAGAAGCTGAACAGGATGTATCTAAACCAACTCATTTGCTAGTTATCGAGCCCTTTGTGAGTTGGATCAGATATATCAGGACAGGAACTTTCCCCAGGACTTGAGAAACCATGTGCAATGACAGACAAGCTACTAGTTATTATAGAATCCAGATGTGAAAATTGGATTCAAGGTCTGTATTAAATTCATGTCTGAATTTATGCTTGATTGTTCCTGTACCTGGAGGTACCTGGAGCCTTGGACAAAAGCGTCAGCCAAATGAATAAATGTAAATGTAAATGTAGTGGGAGGACTGAATGTGGTTTTTGTATAGTGTATTGAATCTTTTGATACTATGACCCATGCCAGTGTTCTTTCCACTTTCTTCCAGCCTATGAGTTCCACATTAAAGGCCAGGTTAAAAAGAGCAAGAACTTCTTTTACGTCCCCTTTTAGTGTTGTTAAAAGGTTTAAAATCGATGAGGATGATTTACCTCAGACCTCGAAAGAAGGAATGGAACACACTGGACAAACAGAAACGGAGGATGAGATCGATATTAACAGAAATGACACAATGAGAGACTTTAAAGACTGTCTTAAGAGTTTTGGCTCTGACCCTCTCCAGCTCTCTAAAAGTGAGTTACTTCAGCTTCGAGAAAAATTAAAGAAAGATGCTAAGGATAAATCTGAGACTCTGCGAAGGCTCAAGATGGTAAAGATGTACAGAAAGAAGGTAATTATTAGCTCTTTGTATTTGCTACATGTTAAATAGTGATTGAGTTCATTACTGAAGATATACCTTTTTCTCTCATATGCAATCCTTTAGAATGACCTGACACAGCTGCAAGATCTGATTGATAAATGGAGACACTGTGCTCAAGCAGTTCTATATGAACTTCAAACGGAATTACCTACAGATGGCCGGAAAGTCAGCCTCTCTCAGCTCATTGACCACTTTGGACTGCAGGATGGTATACTGCACTTTGATAGGACAGATGAGGACTTTACTGACAGCTGATGTATAGACCCAAGATCTTATTATAGGTATATTGTTTACCCTCAGATTTTTGCATTTTGGTTTGACATTTATTTTGCTCTTTAAAGCTAATTTAACATTAGGAAGACCCATGTGAGGAATATTACATGACTGGAAAAGGCATTTTCCAAACCCTGCATGCAAAATTGATACTTTTGAGATTTTTTCTTAACACGTGCATTGAAACAGACAGTTCGTTGTAACTAGTTTTTTACACTCTTTTTCTGTTTTCACGTCACATTAGTTAAGTTCACAAATGGCAGTTGAAATGCCTGGTTTTGTTAAACTGTGACATTGTGAATAAAGAACTTTCTTATTTAATGTCTTATTTAAAGTTGAACAAATGCAGGGAATGTCTTCATTCGCAAGCGTTCCACCTCAGCTCTCAGTATGGCCAGCTCCTCCGCCTGTGTGTTGACCAGTTCCATAAGCATCTTCATCTGCAGGATATCCTGGTAGCATTCTTCAGTTTCACGGTCTTGTTTCTCCTCTGTTGCTGAAGAGACCATTAAAAGCTCACTGAGCCCTTAGTTACACTTAAGATTTCATCACAATTAATAAGCTTTTTGTTGGATTGCAAATTTTTTTACCTTACTATGTTGTGCAGTTTCAGCATTCTGCAGAGTGTAGTATAAATCTACAATGGTGAAGCTAACTAAGGCTATAAATGACTGTAGGCTAATTAGCTCTCTTGCATTTAATAATTTGGGCTTGTATACAATTTAATTTAATTTTTAATAACTTATTTATGTAGACATTTAACTAAATGATACCTATTGGCTCATAGATGTTTCTTCTTTCCGCAACAGTCACTTCCATGCTGGCCAGCTGCAGGTCTAGAGCAGCATTCTTCTCTTTCTTCAGCACAGCTTGTCTATTCAACTGATTGATCAGCTTTTTACGGTTCTCAACATTCTTTTTGTGAGTCTGGGTCAAAGAAAAAAAGTAAAAACCTTTCTTAAGTTATTTAAAAGGATAACAAAAGATGTTTACTTAAATTCTGTGAATAAATCTGAAACTTTCTCATTTTCAGTACTTAAATGTAATAAATTCTGAAGTAATTACCAAACGATTGACTGCTTTTTGAATGAGGCACAATAACAGGTTCTTAAAGGATCAGAATAGGTTGGAAATGATCATGACAATAGGCGTTTTATAAGAATGTGAAATACCGACTGCTTATACCTTCTCTTGTAATGTAATGGTCTTCTCAAGAGATGAAAGCTGCTTTGACAATCTGCTGTCATGGTCGGTCTCACTCAGGTACTTGGGGAAGGAAAAGTATGTTCACTGTCAACAACAATCTGGAGTATAACTCATTCACAGTGACTGAGATATGAAAAATCAAAATGGGAAGAGTGTAGAACTGAGCTTCTGAACACTTCTTTTACTTTTTTCAGAATCCATACAGTTTAGTCCCAGACACAATTCTAACCTAGTTTTTGAGTAATTGGCCTGACAGCATTTACACTCCTAATTGACGAATGGATGTTAGCTACTTGTTTGAACATTGTCCAGAAGAGTTTTAACACATTATTCAAAGAGAAAAACTCTGTTGCACAGAACAACATCACTACATAGAGACCACATTGACACTACCTCTTGGAGCTCGTGGGAGACATGCAGCATTTGAATGTCTCTGGCTTTGTTGTTGAGATCCTCCATCTGCATCCTCATCCTCTTATGCTCCCATTCCTGCTGAATGATTCCTTTACAAAGGTCTTTGTACTCTTTCATGCTGTCAATCTTCTGCTCTCCTAAAGCCTAGCAGACAATGTATGAACACTAATCTTCAATAGTGACAGTACTATAATTCTCCTAACAATTATATCATTTATGCTGTAAAGATATGAGACGACAATTAGTACCGTGATGATGCTGTTCAGATCCTCCACAACCCCCCGGTGAACCTGCTGAGAGTCTGAGTAATCTGCAACAAAGTCTCCAGTCTCCACCTCCACCTGGCCCTGCTTTATTAGAATTTGTACCATGATGTCTGAGCAGAACCCTGTCCTCTGTTCTCGCAAGCTGATGGAAAACAAAAAGCTATGTAAGCAGTTTTTAATTGTTCTTTTTTTATGATAACATGGCATTTTATTTAGGCACCAAATCGACTATCATCATTATTTTCAGATTTGCTCTGTATGCCACAAATAATACTGTAATTTTGTTTCTTACCCATTAAGCTCCTCCATCAAATACTTCATTTCCATTTGTGTATTCTCTTCCTCATCTATTCTCTTCTGTAGGAAAGCCTGCATCTCTGCTAGGATCAATGCCTTCAATTTCACCTGTAACCAAAAATACAACCTCTTTAAACGTGTGCATATTGGGGTTTATTTACATATTATATTATGTTATTAGTTAATCACGATCAATTCTTTAGTTAACTAACCAAATTATTGGGGAACATTAAGGACAGGCCACTCTAAGACAATTTTGTTAAAAAAATAAGAACATTTTAAGCACTCCAATATGCAAAGTAAAACATTCATCACAGTTCATTTTAGACCTGATGTTCATTCTCCACTTTAGCTGTCCTAGCCAGACAGAACCTTTCCCAAACAGCTGGGTCCATTCCTTCAGGCATGTTCTCTGGAGCATCCAGTTCTTTCATGGCCTTCATCATCTGTGACAGTCCTTCTGCTGCTGTTTGGCCTGACAAAGGCTGCTCCTTAAATGGGATTGTGCTATCTGTCTGCATCCTTATCCTCTGCACCCTGAGAAACAGCATTCATCACTGTAATTCCACCTCTGTCTTTGTACTCAAAGCTACATTAGACAACAGGGTTCCTCATTCAAATGTGAATTGAAATGTTTCTGAATATCAATCTAAATGAATTCAGACCTTGGTTAGGCTTAATCTGTATGGGAAACATGGCCCTAGTTCAGTGTAGCATTTAGTTAATTCAGCAACTAGCATCTGTTGTTCTCTAATACCAACTACTAATAACTTACATGCTACTTAAGTGTGGCTTCATACAGTATACAAGCCTTTAGGGTTTTACAGTTGACAGAAATCTATGAAGCATGTAAAAGTTGCTGGTTTGTTTTGATGTAAACTTTCCCCTATGAAAGTACCTGGGTCTGCGCTTGTAAAGTTTGTAAAGCTGATCAACAATATGCCCCGGAACATCAGAGAACTCTTTGCGAAATCCTTTGTCAAGCAGCTTTGAAAAGGACACAGTATTTTAGAGGACATCTGATGGGGTAAGTCACAGCATTGTAGCCACTATAAAGAACTTTATACTTACTTTATCTTCAGCCACGTCATTGTCATATGTCTCCCGAAATGCCTCTACATCATTTCTGACCTTTTTCAAAGCTTCTCCAATTTCATTCTGGCAACAAAAAGGGGGTGACTCATACACAGAAACGTTTGAAAGAAAATGTGGAAAACACAGGCACACAAGTTTGTTCATGCATAACCTGTCTGTCTCATCAGCAGCATCAATTATCTAAAGAATGTGTGTATTGCTCATTTTGTTCTTGTTATCACTTCTTTCAGTGGTGAGAGCTGAAAACAAGAAACCCAACATTACTATCTAAACACACTGTACCTTAACTGTTCTTGCCTTCTCCATTTTGTAGTTTAGATTTTTCTCTCTACTCAGGATTTCTTCCTCAATTAACAGGGAATGAGCTAAGTTGGTAATCTTTAGCTCCTCCTGTGGTACATGAATGAAAAACCATTGTATAATTTGAGTGTGCCAGATGTTGTAACTATGATCAAATTAAAATGATTCATTCATGTAAGTATTATAATTTTAGATGAGATCAGGAAAGAGCATTACCTGGTATATAACCATCTCCGATTTGACCTTCTTTTCATACAGCTTGCTCAGAGTTTCATCAAAGGTGTGGGTGGAATCTTTAATAGATGTATGCAGTTTTTTCATCTCTGCCTCCAGGGTCTGTGATTCAAAAGGTAATGAGCTCAAACAGAATAACATCTATCTAATATGAAAACACAAATTATCCTGAAGTTTGAAACAACATAAAGAATGTCTTTTAAAACAAGAATAAGTATTTTATTGAGATCTTATTGTGCTGCATGTTCCAGGACTGTTCTCATTGCTTGTTATTAAATAGGAAGGGGTGATATTCATGGAAGTACTATTAAAGCAGTTTACAATTCTGCCTAAGATTTTGTTTACACTTGTAAATATATATTTAGCATGTAACAACTTTTAAATGCCTGGTTTAAATTATACAAATTGCATAAATACATTTTCCTTTTTTACATTTTTCAATTTACAGTTTCAATTCAATATATAAGATGTCACACCTTTTTGTATTTCTCCTGTTCTTCTCTGAGCTCATTTGCTTTTTTCTCATATTCTTTTAAACTTCTTCTCTCCTCCTCTGTCCATTGTAGCTCTGGCTTGGCCATAAACTCAGGCTGTGGCAGTTCCTTGTAGTCAAGTCAAATAGGTCTTAAGTCATTTTATATCACAATATTCTGAATGTTTTAGATTAAAACCAAGTTGTCCACAATACCGTTTTCAGTATGTCCTCTTTTTGGTCCTCCAGCAACCCGTCCATCATTTCATCGAGAGCCCTCTCTCTGATATTGTCACCCTAAACAGGAAACATAATAGAAGCATGATATTATATTAAATGCAATGGGAATACTAACAACACACTGAACTGCAGTGTTGCACAAAAAAGCATGTACTGGGCATAGTGAAGTTATCAAACTAATTTTATTATATCAAATGATCATAATTTTTCAACTTTTGGCAACCATTACACTGTTGTGATAAACTTATTTATATAGAAGTAACATTTAACTCAAGTAAATTCACTGCTTTATTTTTTCACTATAAAATGTGACGAAAATAGTTACTGGAAACAAATTGCTCCAGTTTTCATTATGGTAACCTAATACCTTAGCCGCAAGCAGCCTCTGCTCCTCTTCTTTTCTCTGTTCCTCCTCTCTCTGCCTCTGTTCAGGTGTCAAGTATTTCTCTACCTTGATCTAGAAACACAAGAAGAAACGGATTGTCCTTGATAGGAATAAATCAAGTTAAAATTAGGAATTAGCCTTTGGAAAACCTTAGCCTTATTAAAATAATCATAGTAATAATATATATATTTTTTATTATTAATTATCATCTTTTCACAGTCTTAACTCTTGGTCTGACTCTAATTAATATGCTCTAGGTGCTTGCCCTGAAACATACACTACCAAACTACAGTTACTACTTCTTTTTTTAATCATATTTTTGTGTTCAAAATGAGAGCAAAAAAGTTATGTGGAATGGCTTTTGGCATGAATTTCTCTAAGGGGATTCACAAGACACAGACAAAATCAGTAAGCTCCAAATACTGGATAATACACTACACTTTCACTATGCAAAGAAAGGAGAAGAACATTTGTAAGGTTGTCCATTGGTTGAGCTCACAATGTTCTGTTTTAACTTGCAAACACATCTTTGCGGCACACCTTAATTAATCGAACAAAAAAGTTAAAGATGATGATGCGGCTAATTTGAATTGTGGGGTGGTTAGAAAACTAGTATCAACAGACCTTAGTGTACAGTAAAAATGCTTTAAAGGTACTGTATATCCGCTTGTGCAATATGTTCAGAATCACTTCACCATTATTCACAGACTGACAATCTGAAAGGCATTTAAAGGGGGACAGTTGAGGACTAATGGTTATAGAAGTGGGTTCGTGACCGAAGGTTTGCAGGTTCAATTTCTTGAGCAAGGCAACTAACCCCCTACTGCTCCGCAGGTGCTGCCACGGTGTTCACTGCCTCAGATGATACATTTTCTCACGCAGGAAATTAAATGATTTTTTAAAAAAATCATGAAGCAGGATATTCACAAATGCTACACTGTTTACACTGAGTTTCACTAATATCAAATTGACATAAATTTAATTTCTTCTATTTAACATAATACTTCTATTTAACATAATCAGAGAAGCCCAGATCCTAACAAAATAAAAACGTAAGATTTTAAATGTTGTATTTTGTTATACATTGTTTTTTTGGAGACAACTGCTCCACATGGAAGTACTTCTTCTTGTGTTGATGTTGCAGTGAAACTTTCCAAGCAGTGCTTTCAGCTGGAAATAGAGGGTGAAATATATCGAAATGCTGCTGTTACCTCCAAGTTGCTAACAGTGAGCGCTCTCTCTGGCTTCTCGGCGTCTGCCAGAACGGGCTCCCATAAACTCTCCTCCAGTTCCAGCTCTGTCATTATCTCGGTGATGCGCCTGTTCTTGTCTCTTACACGAATAATCTCTTGCTCTTTCTGCTTATGTACGGATTCAAATTCTACATTAAAAGCTGTTTTCACTTTGTATATAACATCCTGGAATGAAACAAAAAAAAAAAATTACATTACAATGGCTACAATAGTATTAACTTGTGAAATGTTTAAGTAATTTTAAATAATCACAATTTCATCTCTTCTTCAAATTATATTTTAATTTTTAGCAAATTAGGACATTATGAGCAGGAGAGTATGAGCATGCCACCTGAAGCAGGGTGATTTGGTTGACTTTCTGTTCTCTGCCATGCAGTTTCAACTGGCTGTATAGGTAAGGGTTGTAGCCACCATACTGAGGGCTCAGACTGCCTATTACAGCCAAGCTCTCTTCCTCATGCGCTTCCTCCTCCTCCTCCTCCTCCTTCTGTACCAGAGCCTTGTTCTTACTTTCCATAATTTTTTGTTGGAGTTTAGACTTGGCAGGTCAAAAGAGAAGAGATGTGCAATACAATTAAGTGCTCTTATGTCTTAAACTTACTCAATGCTTCTCCAAAAATCTGGAAAAATCTCTTTTTTCCCAGCATCAGTATTTTCCAATATCAAAAAACACTATATAACATCAGAATAAATCCAAATAGACATTATCATAAATAAAATGATTAAAAAAAACCTCCCTTTTCATCCCTTTTTCTTTAAGGGGTGACAATTATTGTGGATGACTGTATTTAAAAATGTAACAAGAACAGTTATTTATACATTGGCTTCAAGAAAACAGACTTGGTTCCAGAATTCTTGGTACACGCTACCATATTGCAGGAATTAGTTAAATTACACTGGAAATACTGAAATACTGATTAGCTGAAATAAATACTGGAAGGATGAACACCTGCTCATTTAAAATCCCAGTGTGTTGCTTATTTTATGAATTCTTGTACTTTTTAAGATACATAATATAAACAGATTTTTGCACATTAATGTAAGCATATAACTTACATTAACCTCAGCCTGCTCAGTTTTTCGGATGGTCTCCACCCTGTTAAGTTCTTCCAGTTCTTTTGGTGTGCGTTCTTTCATGGGATAGTTTTTCACTTCATATTCAGAGTGGAAGGCCTGAGAGGGCAGACATACATTAATAAAATGACACACAGAAACAGTAATATAGAGGAAGAATCCTATTTAGTAAACAGTTGTTTAAATAAACATAAGTAAACACATTCAAATTCATGCAGTTTGCTAGACAGAAATCCTCACAAACTTTGGAATAATCATGTGCTAGACCTCACCTTCACAGTTTGGTAGCAATTTGTGGCTGAAGGAGACTAACTAAATAACAGGTGGACATGACCATAACATGGTACATGACTAAATTGAAGAAATAAAAATGGCCATAACACAAATATTCATAATGTGCTGTTTTGTTTGTTTACCTTAATAGCTTTCCCTTTGGTTTTCATGGAGTCCCAGCATTGTTTTTTGAGAACCTTATGCAGAAGGCACTTGGACAAATTCTCCAGCTCAATCTCATTTCGAACCTTAAAAAGTCCATAGCAAACAGACAGTAAACATTGAAAATACAGTCTGTATGAAATACATATTGATGAATACAGATCTTGAAAGTCTTTGAAATATTATAAAAGACATTACAATGTACTGTAAAGTAGAAGCCATTGTTACCCTGGTGACCTCCTTGTCTCCTTCAGCCTGTAGTCTTTTCTGCTCCTCTACGTCCAGGTTAAACTCCTGTTTCTCCAGTTTTTCAATGCCCAGCAGATTCTCATTCTCCTCCATCATAGTCTGAATCTGTCAACAGAAAATGTGAGTAATGCCATATATATATTTTGAAGTCTTCACATGTCATGAAAACGTATCTGTTAAATGCTCATTTAATGCTTCTAAAAAAATCAGGATCTTTGACTTCACAATCAGTTTCTTTCTGTTATACAGACCAGTAGCTTGTAAACCAGATTTCAAAGGCCCCAGATGGCCAACATAAAGTGATGAGCCATAACATTAAAACAATTGGCAGGTGAAGTTAACATCGATATTCAATAGCATTTGTCAGCTGTTGATGAATATTAGGCAGTGAATGGTAAGTTTTTTATGCAGAAGGTCTTCTGGGGTGATCCTGGTACGCAGTGGTAGGTATCAACCAACAAGTAAACTAGCAACAGGGCCCAAGGCTCACTGATGCATGAAGGCTAGCCTGTCTGGTCTGAAAACACAAAAGAACCACTGTAGCACAAATTGCTATAAAAACGTTTATGCTGGCTATGACAGAAAGGTCTCAGAACACACAGCATGTGTTGAATGGTGTTGAATAGCCACAGACTGGTCAAAGACTCCATGCTACAATAAGCATGTAAACATCTGAAATAAAGCAATGATTGTAGGTAGCTTAGTCTGATGAATCATGTTTTAAGTGTTTTCATAGAGTGGTATGAAAAAGTGTTTGCCCTCTTCCTGATTTCTTTCTTTTGTCCATGACTGTCACACTTAAATGTTTCAGATCATCAAACAAATTTAAATATTAGTCAAAAACAACACAAGTGAACATGAAATGAATGAAGGATTTTATTATAAAGGGAGAATAAAAATCCAAACAAACATGGCCCTGTGTGACAAAGTGATTCTTGATTCCCTCACTTGCCTCAGTTAAGGTCAGTGTTCATGACACCACCGTAAGGAAGAGACTGGACAAAAATGCCCTGCATAGCAGATTGAAGATGAAAACCACTGCTGAGCAAAGAAAAACATTAAGGCTGGTCTTAATTTTGCCAGAAAACATCTTGATGATCCCCAAGACATTTGGGAAAATACTGTGGACTGACGAGCCAAAAGGAAGGTGTGTATACCATTACATCTGGCATAGACGTAACAATGCATTTTAGAAAAAGAACATAATACCAACAGTAAAATATGGTGGTGGTAGTGTGATGGTCTGGGGCTGTTTTACTGCTTCAGGACCTGGAAGACTTCCTGTGATAAATGGAACCATGAATTCTGCTGTCTACCAAAAATGTCCGGCCATCTGTTTGTGACTTCAAGCTGAAACGAACTTGGGTTCTGCAGCAGGACAATGATCCAAAACACAACAGTAAGTTCACCTCTAATCTCTAAAGAAAAACAAAATGACTTTGTTTTGACTGAATCCTATTGAGATGCTGTGGCTGAACTACAACAATTCTACAAATATGAGTGGGCCAAAAAGTCCTCCACAGCACTGTAAAAAACTCATTGCAATCACTTTGTCACACAGAGCCATGTAATGTTCTGCTGGAAACCTTGGGTCCTGGTATTCATGTGGATGTGACACGCATTGCTTACCTATACATTGTAGCAGACCAAGTACTTCCCTTTATGTCAAAAATGTTTGTTAAAGGCAGTGGCATAATTCAGCAGGATTATTCACCTGGCCACATTGGAAAATAGTTATAAATGATTTAAAACATAGGGTTCAATGTGTTCATTTGGCCTCCAAATTCCCCAGATCTGTGGGATGTCCTGGTCAAACTAGTCCTATCCAGGATGCCCTCACATCAAAAATGACTAGACTTAAAAGGATCTGTCTTGTTGAGTCCACGTGTGAGAGCTGTTTGTGTAGCAGGAGGACTTAAACAATATTTGGCAGGAGATTTTAATGTTATGGCTGACCTGTGAATTAAGTCTATCTCTGAGAAAAGGAAAAGCTGGAATAGAGTAAAAAATGTGACTGGCTGTAGGGATGGTAAGCAAAATGTAAACATTTATATACTCTGAATATATTTCATTTATACTGTTTCATACTTTTTCTTGAAGTTCCTTTATGCTCTTCTTAAGGCTCTTCTTGGTTTCTGCAAACAGCTTGCCCTCTTCTCTGAGTACCTGTGAAGAGAGCATATCTTATTCTGATGCTTTTGGGGTGGCAGTAAGTAGTTGATTATGGTGGCATGCATACAGTCTACTAGATGTTCTCAAGATTTAAAATTGATATCCTAAATGCAGTATACATTCCAGGGCAGACCATGAATTAAACTTTATGATTATGATCTTGCCCCACAGCAAAGCCTCATAGCTTTACAATGTCGAGTAGATGGAAGATTTGATTAAGTACCTCACAAGTGTATGGCAGTTGTGAGGCATGAAATTCAATGGGCAATGCCATATCAAAATAAGCACAGGACAAGATCTGTTGTGAAACTTTACAGGGTAAAGTGTGAGTCTGCAAGAGTTCTACAGAGTATTTAACTTGTATAATAAGACATCACTTCCTGTCATTACACATGTTAACAAGGGTTCAAAACCACAATGCAAATGTTAGCACATTAGTTTCTTACATTTTCAATACATATGGGGGATAAATTAAAAGAAAGGCTTGAATATATTAGTGGAGAAACATATGGATCACTTGTGCTTCCATACAAATGTCCTGCATGATATAATACAATTACCATCTTACCACACTCTGTGGCATTTCTGTGAAGGACAAAAGTCCAGCCCAAACTCAACACAGAGAGGGCTACAACAGAGGGGCTGTAGTACATAAACTTTTCATTACAAAGACAAATAGACATATACCATAGAAAAATGAGAACCAAAAACCACAGACACTAGTGTACAGAGATGTGGAAATAAATGAAATGGGCATACAAGGCAGTGTCTGAGAAATAAGAAATGTGGACTAGCAGTTCATGTTCAGCCTAAAAATAATGTAATTGTAAAATAATTGTAAAAAAGTGACACTATGAGACTTTTCTCTTTTCTGACACTATGACACTTACCTCTTGCAGTGTGTCCTCCAGCCATGTGGAACTACATGGAGCAGCAGAAGATACAATACTATTGCTCTCATCCTTGTTGCTTATGCCAGTTTTTGCCTGGCTAAGTTCACTGGCCTGTAAAACATTAGTCTTCTTAATTTTGCAAAACAACATCACTGCTGAGAAAAAAAAATCATGAGTAGGTAGGCAGTAGGCCTAGGTCTAATCATACTGAAATCAAGATTCTAAATTCGATTCTGCTTCACTACATTATTGGGTATCAGTATTGAAATATCACTTACTGTACTCTGATCTTCAGTAGTACAAATACATACTGTCAGCAGTAAAATCCCTTTCTTGTTCAGTACTATTTGACAATTGACTTTTAGACATTATTTTCTCACCCTCCTCACATAAATGCACTTTCCTGATAACAGGTCAATTAAATATTACCACATTACTGTGGTATGTGTGACTTTGTGACTTTGCCACATATTTATACAAAAGTGGAACCTGATGGTTACTGCCATAATAATAAATACTAAGTGCTACTGTTGCTATGTGGTTCTGTACCTCTCCTGTGTGAGACAAGACAGATGTCTGCAGAGAGTGAGTCTGTGGTTCCCAGGCAGCCATGTTGCTGAGAACAGGGTTCTCACAGGATGTTATGGCTTCAAAGGATGCCATCATGGAAAGGCCATATTGAGTAGCTGAGTTTGCTTTGTGAGCTCCAGCCACCTTTAACCTTTTGAAATTTGAATTTTCACACTGTAAGTACTGTTAGATTAGTGCTTTTCTTCATTTCACATTCAATTATCCAGATGTAGTGAACAGTCCATAGTTAAAATAAAAGTTTGTTGCAAGTTCTTTTAAATAGCAAATTCTAGAAGTATAACACACATTTTACAAAAATAAATACATTTAAATAGAGACTGTTAAGATTTTTTGATTGTCCAAAAAGGCCATAAAGATTTTAAATGTCTACAATAAGGGAAGTTTTTAACTATGTGTATCATTTCTTACATTTTGGAAATATATTACTGAAAACCATTCCAATTTACTATATCAGTATATCATAATACAGAAAGTTGCAGTGGAGTTTGAAGATTGAGAAAATATACCTCTGGCAAATGCCAATGATGAAGTGGAACTGTATGCCACTCAGAATTACCAAATGCAAGAAGACAGTGATGTTCTGGCCTGGTAAGGTAAACACCATCTCTCTTACCCGAAACTAAGTGTCCTTGCCTGTGGCTTTCTTGCCGTTCCAGCAGCAGCAGTAGTACCAAACGCAACTTCAGTGCTGCTGGAGGAACCATTGATCAAAGGAGGACAGCGCTGAAGCCATCCACTGTTGATGCCATCCTCTTTTTACACATCCAGTTAAATCTTGATGTTTGGATTATGTAAATAGCCTAGTTTAAATAATTGTCAGAGTTCATTTAAAATGTTCATGAAAATAGAAGTTTTGTCAGGGATATGTCCTGAATTTAATTTTCAATAGACATTGCACCTCTTGTACCGTACGTGTTTGTGACCTTTGACTGTGCATCATTGGGAGTATTTTCTTTTAACGGTTGTTTATTACTGTAATAATAAGTTGTTTTTGTTTTTTACCTAGAGTATCATTATAATCACTTAGCAGCGGCTGTTTCGGCCATACATTAAAATTCCAGTTGGGTTCACGTCAGGTTCGGACAGAAACATATAAATGGATGTCGGGTTCGGGTTCAGTCACTGCTCTGTCGGAGGCGGGTCAAGTTCAGACAGAAATAAGAGGCCTGAACAGCACTCTACAAGGCACCGTCAGTGTGGTCTTACCACAAGTCACCTCGCCAATGTGTTTAGTGCTGTGGTGTACTGTATGTTGAAGCCATTAAAATTAGCATTTCTATCTGGAGCAATGTTTCCTAAAAGCTTTAATGTAATATGAGACATGAGTTCATGCATGTTGATGGCTGTTAATAAAGCACAGTGCTGTTCAATAGCCTCTGCAGCATCATTACATGCATGAATTCCGGCCTTAAGTAGAAATTTGAGTTATGTCACGTTCAGCAGAACTGAACACTGATGTAACTCAAGGGTACCTCAGTGGTGTCTGGACCGGGACTTGAACCTGTCACCTTCTTATCTCAAGGGCAAGGTCCAAAACACTAAGCCAGCACTTTCTATATTTTCCCCAATATGGGAAAAATTATATTAACATGCATATTGTAATACTCTTAGCAGATACCATAAATAGTACAAATAACAAAACCCTTTTACCTGAGTCTAATGCAGACTAGGGAGCCATCATGGAGGCCAGTTGTGATAAGTGTCTGACTGTCTGGTGTGAAAGACACAGAGTGAATTCCTCCCTGCCAGATAGAGTGACACTGCACTTGCACATACTTTTCCTGCAAGAAAAAAAAAGATATAAGATAACTAGCTGTCACCACAGTGAACACAGAATAAAGTGTGCATTCAGTATTACCAAAGTTGAGATGTCTTGGACACGAAGCAGTCCGTCTCTACCAAAGGAGGCCAGCCAATTCTGATGAGGTGAGAGATGAACAAATGCAGGGCCCAGAGGATGTCCCTCTATCTCTTTCTCTGGACTCAGTGGAACCACATTCTTTGTGCTGGACAATGAACCTGCAGTCTACCATAAACATGAGACATGTCTTAAGCAAGTCTTAAGCTTAATCAAAGAACACTCAACACATTTAGAGTGACAAAATAATAATATTACATTTAATTTATATGATACTGGGGGAAAAAAACAAAACAAATAAAATTTAAAAATGAAACACAATAGAATGAATATACAATAAAATAAAAATAAAAACAAAGAAGAAGAGAAAAAAGATCAAAGAAAAAATACTTTAAATGATAAATAGATAAAATACTTGTTACCTCTGGGAGCTGGAACGTTTGCAAGACTTTCTTCTGTTGGCAATAGGCAAACACCTTACTGGTACCAAGAACACATGAAGACAGACAGTGTGGGATTTTATACACATAGCTGTGAATAACATCTTTGAGCAGGCAGCCACAGAGATCCACACAACTCTCTGGACCTACAAACAGAATAATATTCCATAAAACTGAGTTAACATACGCTGTTACAAAAAGCTGGCATGTTTGCTATAACACACATCTTTGCAAATTCAATATAACAATCCAAAATAAAAAGCCAAGTTATGTTTCTTTCATACCTGTGATCTGCTTTACAGACATTGAAAGAAGCAGCAGTAAGTTCCCCTGTTTCCATTCCTTCTCTTTTCTCTCCTCCTCACCACTGTCACAGAGGACTAGTACCTTCACTTGATTGCTCTCCTTTTGAAACTGCGTGGACAGGCTCACAGTGGCTCCAATTCCCTCTGAAAATAATGACAAAAGATGTCAATCAAAGACAGATTTACATCATATAAAGCTTTAGTTGAAGCTGTAGATTACCTGTGTACCCAATAATCCGAAATGATTTCGATGGTTGTGCATCCAGTACAAATATGTGAGAATCTGATGCTCCAGTGATTAAGAAATTGCCCCCTTGATCAAAACTGTAGAGAAATAAAAACCACATAACAAAAAATATATAGTAAAAATGCAAATGTCTGTATGTGGGTCCACACTTCAGTTCCTCACTCTTATAAGTCACACATTGATTTCAAAAGTCACTAAATACTTTTCTAATATTTACTACATAATTAAATCTTACGATAATAAGCATAGAGTTCAAGATGGTTACATAAAACCCTTAAAAAAGTACTCACACTAAATGATCTACCGGCACATGGTAGAGATGGATCCTAAAAACAAGTCGAGGTTGCTCCTTCTTCGTAAGGTCCACAAACAGAACATGCCCAGTGACTGTACCCACAGCAACATACTGAGCTATAGGACAACATGCCAAGCTGGACACCTGAACTCACATTTTAAAAAAATCACATACGGGACACATTTACCATTAGAATTTTATATCAGGATGTAAAAGAAAGATTTTCACTGTAGTGGTCAATCACTGGTAAGAGGTAAAGAGTAAGAAGAGCGATGAAAGATAAACAAATGGCACTAACATTTGTATGCAGAGACAGGGAAGCAATACAGGCTCCTGCATCCAGTGACCACAGCTGAAGCTCTCCAGACTCTCTGACTGACTGCAATAATGTTCACATTACATGAATTTTGTCAGGTAATATGCTAAAAATGCTCAAACAAGTTTTTTCTTAAAGACAAACAAGCTAACAGTGATGCTTAAAAGTGATTGATCCTTTTAGAATATTCTGTAAACCTAAAAATATGACCCAACACATCTTCAGAAGTTCTAATATTAAAGACAATGTAAATATCACGTAAATATTATATATATATATAATATTTACATGATATTTACATTGTCT
>JBBIGC010000145.1:20342029-20354292 GCA_037576955.1 Lepidarchus adonis
AACGCTATTTCAATACACTGTGTACTGTGTATATGGCTGTATTGACAATAAAAACCTCTTGAATCTTGAATCTTGAACTGCTTTTATTTTACAATACACAGAGAGTCTGCGTATTTTGGTGCCTCAAGGACTACCAGGACGGCTAGGCTAACTGCTAACCGATGCTAATTCTGGCAAACAACTTTTTTGTTTCTGGTGGAAAGCGGAGGCAAGCAATGGCACTTTCCATGTTCTGCATTTTATACTGACCTGTCACTGATCTATCTTTTCTTTGCATTGCTTTTCAAACTGTTCATTGCTGTAGTAAACAGTACATTTAAATTCTACTAATCATTTGGGCATGTCATCTTTGTATGCACTGAATTATACTTTTAGAGAATGTTTTTTCATGTTTTTAAATAGGCCATTCCAATTAAGCAAGCCGCACCCAATACCAGGTTTGCAAAATCAATTTATAAGCCATGGCCATGATTGTTTTCTCTACATCTAGACATATAAAATTATGTCTTTATTTCACAGTGTTTTATACCTGTTTAATATGGTGGTGAATTCAGAGGTATGGATGTGGTGTTTTGAAGAACCAAGTCCTTAAATGTTGTAGAATAGTCCAAAGCAATATTTGGGCTGCTCAATCACACATTTCTGAGAGACAAGAACCTTCTAAATGGAACAACATCAGAGAACTGGAGACTTTTCTGATCAGGGAATGACCCACTCTAACTTGTCACCCTGCACTCAAACTGGCAATGACAACAAACGATGAAGGAGCCAAGTTATTCATTTATAATGTTCCCTGGGAAACACTAAACAACATAGTGCAATGAGCAGTGTGATGACAGAACTGCTGCAACTTAATAACAAAAAAACAGAGCAAAAACTTTATGCAAAAGAGCAATGACTGCATCAACAGCCATTCAAAGGGCAGTTCTATTCTTATATTATTTTGCTGCAAAACACTTTCTTAAATTTTAGTTTCAGTAAAAGTAATTTAGTGTCCATCTATGAAACCTCCCATATATGAGACCTACCATCTGTGAGACCACATGAAAGTGAACTAACTTGTTTTTGGTATGAACTTTTATTTTATTGTTGTTTAATGTGTGCCTCCCTCAGTATGACTTTGCCCTCATGTGTGTATGTGTTCTGTGTTATTTCTTAAGTCCTTGTTATATCTTTGAAAGCTCTGTAGCATTAACTTCAGTTCCTTTCAGGCTCTCTGGTAGAGAAGCTCTTACCTCCTTTGATGAAGAAGATGAAAACCAGGTAGACTGTAGACAGACAGGCGGTTTCCCCTCGGTCCCTTTCAATTCCTCAGCCTCCATGATGTCACCACTTTAGCATAGCATGTTGTACTCACTGGGAACAGAAAACTTGAAAATGTTCTCATAGTTCAGAGCCAATGTTAAAAGACACATTTATGATAACAATAAAAGTCTATGTGTAAAATGGCTTTTGATAACTTCACCCAATCAGCATATAAAAGATCAGATAGTAACAACACTGTTTGTTTGATGTAATACTGTTTCCTTATTGTTTCATGATGTGATGAAGCTAAATGGATTGCTATTTGAGCTCTTACAGTCTTTCTGGCACAGGGATTTTAAAATGCAGACTGAAGACTCTGTGTCCTCTGCTGTTCACTGAAAGAGAGAAAAGTACACATGGTTATTATGGGTTTGATCTGACTCCACACGGCTCTGATGCTAGTCTCTGGAGGGTTAGAAGGTCAAGGGATACTTTCATAGGAGCTTGGAGCAAACTAAGCCTCAGGAGACGACAGACTGATGAGATTGGATGATATCACAGACTTTGTGTAAGGCATTATACAATAATGCATGTAATGAAATACCAAGAAGCCAGATCTACATGTTGCTGTCGGATGGAAGGCAATAAAATGAAAAAGGGCTATGAATATTGCATGCTACTTGTATTATTTGCTTTGAGGTTTTTAAGAGAGAAGCATTTTGTGTAGCCGAGCCAGCTGGTAACAATTTCAAGACATATTAAAGCAAGTCTTTGCCAAAGAGCTTCCCTTTGGGATACATTCAGGAGACTATGTAAACCAATAATGTAATTATGATCCAGTTTAGCAAGAATCACTAAGTTCTGCATTATTTATATAAGACACAGTTTACAAAAAGACCAAGCTTCTTTGTTGACTTTTAGTAGCTCTTGTTATTTTAATACTGCTCAGTAAAACGACTTTTTTCCATTGGCAAGGCATGGTGTTTTGGGCCATCCTTTGGCAGATGTTGAATTTGCTACTAAATCTCACAGCACTGTATTATTCACCTCATAAGCTACTACACAAATATGTCAACATGAAACCATAATGGTGTCGGTGCTAATTTTTGCAGATCTACAACGAAGCAAAGAGCCAAAGATTTGATCAGAACATTATTCCTGTTGTTAATTTGTGTATAGTAACCATTTTTACACATGCTAAATGCTTTGGTACACTTGACTTGGGGACATGCTTGTAGTCAACTATTAAGAGGATAATAAAAGCTGAAAAAGCTTAAAAACTGAAAAAGAAAATACCCAGCAACATACAGCATAAGAGAAAAGCTGTATGTTTACATGAAGATAATATTTAAAGTCATGTCATGTCTCGGTGCAAATATGCATGCTATTTTGCATTAGCATCATGGGAAGGAGCAGTTAAGAACAGTACAGAGCAGTGTCCATGTGCGGCATTTGTTAACGAGCACCACATTTGACCTTGGTTGTATGTTTTTCTCTGTATGTCATGTCTTATTATAGACTCAAAGAATTCAATGGTGTAGCTGTGTAGTATAGAGAGAGAAAACACAATGTAAACGATTCACATATTGTCATGACCTCTTGTCAGATCATTCAAAATATTTTGATAGAAATGCTCACTAATATGTTTATGCTGTATAAATATACAGTAAATTTGCAGAAGTTTTGGGCACCTGAGTAAATTGTATTTATAAAGCTATTCATCTGGTAACGTACTAAGAACAAGCTCATCACAGAATCAACAAAATTACTGTAATGGTTTTATGTCTAAGTGCTTGATTAACTTATTCCAAACCTCTCGAGTCTAATTTTACTTGTAGTTATCATCCAGAATCTAGTTGCACTAATCAGTGCTTTATTTGGATAAATCTAGTGTGTTGGTAATATTGACTTGATAATGCTGACTTCAACATATCCATTCAAAGCCTGAGGGCTTCCAGAATTAACATGAAATTGCCCCTCATTTAAAATGAATGAGTTCTTAAAATAAAGTAATTTGTTTTCATTTTAAAGTTACATGGTGTTTGTAGAAGCAAAAACACAATTACTGCTGATTTAAATGGTTGTCTAAGACTTGTGTATGTACAAATGTATACTATTAACAATAAGGATGCCACAACATTTTTGGTTCCTAAAAAAGACCTTTGTTGTAAATAGTTCTTCCAGGAACAGTAAAATAGTTGTGGGTGTGAATAACCTAAAGTTTAAAGAACCTCCTTATAATGAAGAGGTTTTATTCCAGCTAAAGGTTTCTCCTAGGGCATCCAACAGCCCATATGTCCAAGTCATGAAGTTCCCCTTTAACTAACCACTGATATTGTTTTCCAAAAATACAGTTGTTTGTAAAATGTAACTTTATATTTCCTTTTTTACTCTCAATGGTTCTTTCAGATTTCAGTCATTAAATATCGTGACCATGGCCATTTTCCCCCTCTGTGTGCACACAGTCAAAACCAAAGGAAACATATCTGGCTTTCCACGTTTCACTGTTTGCTTTATTTGTTACAGTAAATAAGCTCATGGTATGTTTCCATTTACTTAAGACATAATATACACTGAAAGATGCAAAACAAAGGAGACACAAAGCATGCACTGCGAGTCTGCAGTGATAAGCTGCCTTGTTGCTCTAGTATTGTATGTGGTTTTTGCAGACGTGTAATTAGGGTTTCTGAGGGCTGGAGCCAGACTAGCCAGAGGACAATGGCTCTGAACAATATACACAGCCCAGAGACGTGAACCTTCTCTCCCCCTGCCCCAGCTCACACAAGGATGTCCAGTGTGGCACATAAAAGAAATGACATACAATTAGAGAATGGATAGTTTGGGTCAACCGCTTGTTTTGACCGCTGATTGTTTAACTTCAGATGAATGCTATATCTCACTTCAGAAAAGGGCCTGTGGTAATACTTCCCCAGTTAGGGAAGAGGGCGATTAAAGTCATTATTGTTATGTCACTCTGCACCATATATTGTGAAACACACACTGCTACCATTTTCTCATTTTCAGCCTTGAAAGATACACGAGGAGACAGTGAATGATATATATATTTATATTCTTCTCTGAATGAGGACTTAACCTGGTTTCCCAATGATATTAGGTAATGATGTTATTTGTCTTGTCTTTTGGTAAAAACTAAAAGCATTATTCAAGAGTTATTCAAATCAGTCTCTAACTACAGCATCTGCACCGTGATGCTCAATTACCACAAGCATTAAAAAATTCCCAGTACTTTGAAAAGCTGAAAGAAAATCTGTTTACTCAAGACACACTTATAATCTCCAGTGGGTAATTGTTTTAGCACTTGTTCATTGACTTCTATTGTTAGTGTGTTCCAAGTCAACAGGTTTTCTGCCCTTTTCTAAATACAAGGAAATGTTTTTAAATTACTTTAAAATTACGTTTGTTGTAATTGACTATGTAATAGATGCAACAGATACAGATACACCTTGAAAAACACTGGAGTGTTGCTTTAAGCTGAAAATCAAAAGCATTTTTTTCTCGCTTTTGATGTTGAAAAAGATAGCAAGGACGCCATCTTTCTTTTGATTCTTTATTCAGGTCAGCCTGGGAGCCCAAAGTTTATTGCAGTAACATCATATTTGCACTCCTGTGCTGGGTTTTCAAAGGAATGCCTCATCCCTCCTCGGTTCCCTGTGTGAAGATGATGTTCCTCTGACCCCGCGGCATGTACACCCAAACCTCTCTCTAATCATATAAGAGTAAAATAAAAAATAAATAAATATTCAGGGGACACCTACATGGTTGTAAACAGCCCTGCTTTGCATTAAGGGATGTTAATAAAAATGTCATCTTTTGAGCATGGCCTCCATTGCCTTTAAATCAATTGGTTTTGTCGCGTCCTTCAGGGCTCAGTTTTTGGTGCAGGGCAGACTGCTTCAATTACTCTGATGGAACCCATGTGGCCGCTATCAGCACTGCCATCTTCCCCCCACGGCCTCTGAGAAGACTGGCTCCTCTCCATAATAAGCACAGAGCAAACACTCTCTCTCTCTTTCTCTCTCTCTCTCTCTCTCTCCCCCTCTCTCTCAGGCTGTGATATCAGCCCACACCTTTGCACTACACCTCCACACTGACCCACATTAAAGCCAAGTCGCAAGTTCAAAAGTGCTTGCCGCAAGCACCTTCTACTCAGCATTATGGCAATATGGTTTTTTGTGAATGTCTATAATGGAATTATGACCGTTAACAAAATGAAAATGATCAAGAAGAGTACAAAATCACATTAAACCCTTACACCCTTGTGCCTGAGTTTGGGCCCACCCTTCACTTCCTAACTCTTATAACATAACATCCCTATAACATATTGTCACTGTCCGAAAAGGCTACAAGATCTTTGTTCATCATGAATGTTTCTCACAATGTTTAAATCTTATTGCTGTGTTTTATTCCCCACCCCCACCCCCCAAAAATTATATTCCTGGTTTCCTTTGGGCAGCAACAATATAGTAGTTGGTGAATAAGAATATTTACTGGGTAATATTTGGGATTAACACCTGAAAGGCATAGGGTTCTCACGGTTATATACATTTATTATACATGTGCATAATTTGGTCATATTAAAGGCTATAGTGTGTGTTCCGTTTCCACAGTCTTCAATCCAGTGTATCTTTGCATCTAACACTGTTCTGGAACTTTATCTGTAAGTCCATATTAAGATAATGTAATGTGATATTGCGTATAAACATATAGTTTGCAAACACACACAATGATGCATGGAATTAACTTGTGTGTGCATCAGTTTGTCATGTTTGTCTTTCTGTGTAATTGAGTGTAATGTATTTGATTCATTGGGAAATTGTGTTCACCTTTGAATCAAATCAATGCAGTTTTACTCCAGTGTATTTATCTTCCGCCAATGCGATTTACCATTTTTTATCATCGTGCCACAACAAATAAGACACGTTTCGATGTTAGCGAGTCTCATCACAGTTCGGCCTGGCTTATTGACTCTGGCTCTGGTAGCGCCTGTCTGACTGGAGCGAGTGGTCTAAGGGAAGCCCCCCGGAGCCCTGGCAGGAGCGTGAGGTCGGCGGGGAGAGGCAGACGCTGAGGGAGATTCCAGCTCTATGGGTCACTGCTGCTGCACTAGCCATGCAGCCCATTGATCTGCAGCCACTCAGGGGCCGTGGCACCAGTCCAATTAAAGTGTGAAGTCCTCAGGGAGCGCGCGCGCACGCACACACACAAGGCTGCTGCCATGAGCAGGTTAGGCGTTTTACCCTAAAGCGCATTTCTTTAGCCCAGTGTGAATAACGGAACTACCGTCATGGCTCCCCGTTTGGGCTCTGATGAACTGATGGTGAGAAATGACGCCGAAATGTGCTGCATACTACGTTTGTTGTCCTGCAGTACTGTAACGGTTAAAAAGGAATGGATGAAGACAACGTATACTTTTATAATTTATCCTTCAGTCTAAATAAACAAATGCTGCAACCATGTTAGACAGAACCTTTTCCCACAAGCTGACAAATACTCTTATTTATTAACATCACGTGTTTGTACTCTAAAACATACATTTTAGCTAAAAGTTTTTTTTTAATTGGCGTTTTAATCCTAACGCCGCTCCCAGAAATTTTCGAATATGATGTAAAACAATACATTGATTTTTACAAATGGAATAAGCAACAAGAGCCGCTTGGTATACGTTTTTTTTGGGAGGGCGCACATATTTATTTCATAAGGATGAAAGAGCAAAATTCATGAAATCTGATCTTTCTGTTGCAGGCACCAGTTCGCGCTGGAACAGCAGGATCTCCACTATAATTCCGAGCCATTGAAAGAGATGGGACTTTGACACGCAAACACACACAAAAAAACTCTAAAGTAAATGTTTCTGCTCGAAGCCAACTGTGATTTAAATAACATTATCAAAGCCAACTGTGCTCCGCGGGCCCGACAGCTCGAGCAGGCGCACAGGTAATCCGCCTGCGCTGAAGTGGTCGCGCTGATGCGCTGTCCAAACGGCATCGCCCTGATTTACACGGTGCTAATCAGAGCGCGCGCTTTCAGAGCAACCTCTCCCGGTCAAAGCGGACGTTATATTTAGCAGAGAAGATGAGAGAGCTTGATCGGAGGTAATCAAAGCCAAAGACCCCAAAGAAGTTGCTCTTTAGATTACTTTAGAGTACTGTGTAAATGTGTGTTTTTGTGCGTGTGCATTTGTGTGTGAATGTATGTGCGTGTTTGTGAATGTGATCGTGCGTGTGTGTGTGTAGTGCAGTGAGAAAAACAATGGTTCCTGCTTGTTGGATTTACTTCATGTTGCTAAGACAACAGAAATTGGAATACTGAAAGATGTGACAGTGCAGCAGGGGGGTGGGGGGTGGGGGGGGACTTTATAGGCTTCACCTCTTCAAAATGACTTTCCATAACTCATTCCTGAATAAGAGGATCTTGTAAAATAGGGAATGAGATCTCATATTTTGACCTCCTCTTAATCCGAGTAAACTTTAGAGCAAAACACTTTTAAGTAACAGCTCTGAAATTGCTCTGGCAGACTGCAGCACTGTTGTTTCAAGGTAACTAAGCCAAATCTCTCTGGGATACAGTCCACACAGGGTATTTAATCTTGAAAATGAGCTTCAATTGGACGATCTGCTTGAAAGTCTTGCCACTTTACCCCACGGGACAAAAGATCATGTGCAGTTTGTTGAAAAAACGTTAGATGTATTTTCAGTCAAGTTTTCAATTATTATGTTGGAAATAAAAAAGAAGTTTCAAACACTGAATGTTGTTCATTGGCAGGAGCAGGTTGTAAGATCATATGAGACTTTTATTAATTAATATCCATACTGAGATGTGCTGATTACCTGCATTTCTCAATTAATTCCCATAGGCTTATTTTGAAACCAAGGCCAAAGAACTCACTTTCTGCTCAGTGTCTCCTTAAAGACAATGTATGATTAAGTTGATCTTTTTGGAGCGTTACGAAGCATCTTAACATGCTCAGCTTCTTTTAAAGGTGTAAGATCGAGGATATATAAAAAAGTGACTATTTTTTCTTTTAAAACTTAGCATAATATTGATCTAACAACAGAGAGGCACTAATTTCATATCAGTCATGTTGCTTTAAGATGTTTTGATTGAGTTTTCATCAATCACAGAAACTGTTTGCCGTCATGTTCTAAGCATTTTTTTCCTCGCTGCAGAGCACAGATAACTTCTTGGCAAGCATTGCTACTGTAATAGTCAGCCGGGGTTATCTGTCACTGCCCTCCCTCCTGCATACGAGCTCTGCGGCCTGACTGTCTTTAACCCAGCTGATAACGCTTTAGCCCTCTCGTAAAGAATAGGCCTCTTTTAAGTGATCCATTAACATCCTGTCCCCAAGAGTCTGCCTCTGTCTACTGAAACAAACCAGGAAACCTTGAAGGAAAACAGGATGGCAGACAAGCTCCAAGATCAAAGACCCCCTTTCGATTCCCCCTGCTCGTTCCCCAGACATCTCCAGTCTTCCTCCCTAATGTTTTCAATTAGAGCCTTGGAGAATGTTTCAAATTTTAACCTTATCAATTAGTCAGCAATCCCTGTGTTTGGCTCTAATGGCCCTAACTTAGCAGTAAAGATTTAGTACCTGAGAGGCTGATATCAGTACAGGAAGGAGGGGTCTTCATGTAGAGGAGATTTACTGCCGTCTGCCCTGCAGGATTGTTCCCCAGCTCTGCATTCCCTGCACTATGTTCAGCCTGCTGTATCCAATTGATTTCACCTCTTTCAGAACTCTCTGTACGCAAAGATTTATGGCACAAAAAATAAATAAAATAAATAAAATGAGACTAAAAAAGTTCTTAATAAATATGCTCCTGTGAGTCCTGTTGTTATGCTAATTAATTTTGTGGAAATATAAATAATAATGTTTGATGTTTTTGTTGAGGCAGCCTAATATTCAGTTAGATGTTGGCTCCAGGTCTTGTGTCTGAATTGACACAAGTTAAGGTACTGCTCCAGCATTGATAACCTTCAGACTTTCTGTATAAAAGCCAAAATGTTTTTCAAAGACCTTCTGTCAGAACATCAGCTTTAAACACCAACATTACAGAAAAATATTAATACAGTCACAGAGATACACCCAGGCAGACACTGTTACAAATAAAATAGCCATAAAGGATTCAACAGAAGACAAAACATACAACCAAATTACAATCAATAAAGGGTTTACCTGTGTTTGACTGCTGGGAGAGTCTAGAACATTCCTTCCTCTTCTTTTCTGGTACCTATATGGGTCATCAGATCTTTTATGGACATTTCTGAGACAAAAACACTTGAATGTTAGCTTTGTTTGCAGAATTGTTGATGACTGTTGTTCATGAGAGCATGAAGTTGAAAGAAAACTTTTTGGTTTAAAGAGCATTCACCTACTGTAGAGATTACATACATAAGATAAAAACACATAGGAATCTTTAAAGTTTTAAGGGTGTGGTGTTTAAGGGTGTAAAGGTAATGGAAGTAATGGAAAAAGCAAGAAAAAATCTGAAGGCAATGCGATTGATCAGACAAAAAATGGGCATTTTTTCATTAAAAAACAAAATCCAGAACATTGTATCCCTGTCATAAGTACATCTTGCACTTACAAATCAAAGTAAATAGAAATAGAGATCAATTAAACTAAAAAAAAAAAAAGTATATATACATATGTACACATATTTATACACACCTTTATACACTATGTATGTGCTGAATAATAGGAGGGAAATGATTATTTACATAAAGTGTATTGTATTTAAAGTGCAAAACAGCTTGTATTGTCCAATGTGCAGATGTAAAAAATAATTTAGAGGTGTAGGGGTTGGAGTGTGTTTGAAAGTGTCCCGTGTTGTAGCAGTGAGTGTGTGTGTGTGTTAAGCATTGTCCTGGTTGAGGAGTCTGATGGCCTGTGGGAAAAAGCTAGTCTTTAGTCTCTCAGTTTTGGTTCTAATGCTGCAGAACGTTACTTGTTGCTTGTTTGTGGGTCTTTCTGCTCTAAGTTTTGTCTTGACCGAATGAAATGCTACTCAATTGGGTTGAGATCTGGTGATTGACTTGGCCATTCCAGAATATTCCACTTCTTTGTTTTAAAAAAAACCCTATGTTGCTTTCGCACTATGTTTTGGATCATTGTCCATCTGTACTGTGATACGCCGTCCAATCAAATGCTGCATTTGGCTGAATCTGATCAGAAAGTAAATCCCTATACACTTCAGAATTCATTTAGCTGCTTCTGTCTTTTGTCACATCATTAATAAAAAACAAGTGACCCAGTGCCATTGGAAGCCATGACTGCCCATGCCATCACGCTGCCTCCACCATGTTTTACAGAAGATGTGGTGTGCTTTAGATCATGAGGTGTTCCAATTCTTCTCCAAACTTTCTTCTTCCCTTCATTCTGGTACAGGATGAGCTTAGTCTCATCTGTCCAAAGAACTGTTCTGGCCTCTTCAGGTGTTTTTGGCCAAGCTCACCAGTGCAATCTTTTTTTTCAGAATGTATCAAACTGTTGATTTGGCCTCTCCTAACATTTCTGCTTCTCTCTGATGGATTTTTTCTTTTTTTTCATCCTCATGATGGTCTTTCACTTCCTCTGACAGCTCCTTTGACAGCTCCTTTGACCACATGTTGTGTGTTCACAGCAACAGCTTCCAAATGCAAACGCCACACCTGGAATCAACTCCAGACATTTTAACTGCTTAATTGATGACAAGTTAATGAGGGAAGAGCCCATGCGGCTTTGTTTTTTTTGCAGCCTTCTGAGTCAATTGTCCAATGACTTTTGGTCCCTTGAAAAAGAGATTGCTACGTATTAAAGAGCTGTAATTCCTAAACCCTTGCTCCAATTTGGATGTGAATACTCTCAAATTACAGCTGAGAATCTACACTCTAAGCCCTTATTGATTATATAATTGTATCCTGAATATGTTTTCATAAACAGCTAAAATAACAAAACTTCTGTCACTGTCCAAATATTTTTGAGCCTAACTTAACCTAACCTAATGTGTCGGAGGTCAGTAGTGAACCATTGTAAGGAACTTAAAAGTACTGTTTTAGGTATTACACAGATGACAAAATACTATGAAGAAATAATGCAAAAGATAATGGCATGAAAAAATCTTCTGGAACAATGTGAAATCTCCATGCAAAATAGAGCTTAACCACACAGGCATACCAGGCATCTCTACAGTGCAGTGCAAATGTCCTTAACTGACACATCATGAAGCAGCTTGCAACGTGGAACAAGCTTTAAGGTCTTCCAGATGTTATCTGTAATCCTGTGCAAGATGCATTACTCTGGGAGATAATACTCCGGCATAATGTTGAGTGCTTCTATGAAGTAGAGCCCCTGTTTGGAGAGATACGACCTTCTCCTTTAAGTAGACTCATGTGAGGATCAGACAGTCATGCAGGTCAACTTGACCATAACAGGAACAACATTTTCTTTCAGAAGGTATAAAAACTAGGGATGTCCTGATCTTTTTTCGCCCAAGTCCAATATGAGTTGTTTATAATTGAGTACCTACCAATACCTAATCCCGCTCCGATATTTGTATTTTCCTAGATAAGTTTCACAGTGGCCTCTTCAAGTAAAGTAGTTACCGTATATCTTCTAATAATAGATCGTTTTTTATTGACGCTCGTTTCCAATAATCGCAGAGTTTGAAGAGATTTTGTTGCGACAAATAGAAGCCAATCTCCCATAGTAGCCCCTCCCCCTTCACAGGCTCTGAGCTTTCACTTTGTACCTCCATGTTTTAACAGAATTTATTCCCTAAAAGGTATGAAACGGCTTAAAACAAACTTCCGATTTCAGTTATATGAGTGTAACGTGCTTAATTACTTATTTCCGTTGTGATATCTGAGGGTTATTTAGGGATATTAAGCGGCTCTGTTTAAAATTATTGCAGTGTTCAGTGCTAAAGCAACACGCATGTGAACATCTCAGCCTGGTTCGGGAACAGCACCGTGCAGGACAGACGAGATCTACAGAGGGAGGTGCGTTCAGCTGAGCG
>JBBIGC010000145.1:20363629-20378149 GCA_037576955.1 Lepidarchus adonis
AGAGAGAGAGAGAGAGAGAGAGAGAGAGTCATTGCAGGTTCTTAAAACCTAGAATTGTAATTCTCTTTAAGGATATTAAAGACACAAGAGGCATGCAAGGCATGAATGATTGATTCAAAACCAAGAAGAAACATTCAGAAACAAATAGCATCATGTGCTACTTCCTGATTTATACAAAAACTGCCTTTATTCTGTTTTTAAAGCAATGGTTTTGTGAAGAAAACATAATCAATCAGCCTAGATATGTTTAGTGTTCAAACTGTGCTTCTTATGTTTTACACTGTTTTACACAAGATAAGTGCAAATGTAAAAATGATGTGATTTTTTTACCTACACTTCACTTCTAGCTCTTGACAGATTCATTATATTTAGCATAATGACTGGTAATAACTTCCCTTTCCATGACTAGAAGACTGTTCCCACGAATAAGAGAGCCAGAATACAATGCTCTCAGCTCTCTCAGCCAGTGGAGTCCTGGACCCCCTTTCACTCTCTACTGCCACCAAGCCTAGCTCAAAGCTAGAGGGCTTGTTTAGTTCCATGACGATGGAGCATATAACAAGGCTCTATACAACAGTCAGCTGATGGCTGTCATCGACACTGCCTCTGACTGTCCTCTCTCCCTTTAATTACCCATCTTCACTCTCACAGCAAGGCCCTCTCACAAATTACGCTGCTTTGTTGCCCGAAGATTGGCCTGTCATCGCATGAACGTTTTCAACGTCGCCAGTGTGGCCCCTGATGCCCGGCCATGCGTACACACACACACACACACACACACACACACACATGCCCAGCCCTGCCATTACGTCTGGTGCCAGGTGACTCGCTGACCCAGACGGCTTTCTGCCATGTCAGCGATTCAAACGCCTGGCGCCACCGAGTGGGCCTCGTTCCCCAGCTCAGACAATGGGCAGAATGGAGTTCCTCCAAAGATGAGTTAGGGCTCTTATAATCCACCCCCCTCTGCTCTCTCCACTTTTTCACTACCCCCGTGGAGGTCGAAGCAATAAGAGCCAAAATTACATGCAGGCTCGATGTAGTACAACCTAAACCAGAATCTGTCCCATTTAATCACCCCTTATTACAAGCTGTCCAGTGGAATGCCAGTGAAAGCACAGCTCTGCTCATCAGCTGTAATGTGGCTCAGACGTGAATTCTGTTTTTAGATACATATGCCATTCAATGAAGGTAAATACTACATCTTTTTATGCGGCCGAGAGATTAACTGCATATATTGTTGGCAAAAATGTTTATACGTTGTGGAACAGAGCTGTAAATTGTAAGTGACAGCATTAGAAGGTGCTCTGCACATGCCTTTCTTTGAGAAATAATTAAGACTACAAACAGGACCAACCAAAAGCAGTGTCTTCCTCATAGGCAGATGGTCTTCATTTGGTGCTCTTGAGTAGTGCTTGTGGTATTGTTAGTAAATGCTAGGCAGTGACTTTTTGTGCGCTATATAACTAGCTTCCATAGGAAGTGTAAATGAAAAACTGTTTTGCTTAATTTAAGTTCTCCTAGGTGTTCTTCTGCCAGTAAAAATGAAATGTGAATTTATTGGAGGAACATCGGTCCATTCATCATAATATCTCATGTCATCCCCAAGCTTGCATGGAGGTCTAGCTGAATGGCTTGTAATTAATGTAGTTAAAACTGTCTCATATATTTTATTTGATGTTGGCAAAGGTTCCGGTTATGGTAATTGATGCTCATTGACTTAATTGAAGATTGCCTCTTTTAATTAGCTGTCGAGGTTGGAGAACCTCACCGCACTCACAGAAACTTGGAAGTCTTTGCTTAAACATTTGCGACTGAAAGCCAATGGAAGTTTGTTTGAACGGGTTTAATGTGTAAACATTTTAGGCTGAATGCTACCAGCACATTGGTACAAATTATATCAATGATGGTCTCGTTTTGCCTTGCATAAGATATACTGTTACAGTCATGTCAGACACGCAGTCACAGTTATTGAGAAACGTTTACATTTGGTAGATGGAGCACATATTAGCACATAGTATTCTTTCTAGTTCATAGTTCAATTAATAATACAATACTCCAAAAGTGATTTAAACAGTTATCAGCAATCGGTTTAATTCATTCTTTCATTTCTAAATTGCTTGAATCAGAAATCGACAGATTTGAATAAGCTGGAACAGGGTATGGTGCATATGGTGTATAGCTACATTCTTCAAAGATAAATTTGTGCAAAGATCCTAATTTATTGTTTAATGGTTAAATCATTATGCCCCTGAACAGTAAATGAAATAATCAGTCTTTATTACACTGTTTGAAAATGGTACTCTTATAATTCATTAAAGCTCTATTACAGAATTTCAGTCACATTTCAGCTTTAGTCACTAATGGCTGTTCTGTGTTTAAAAACACATTGTAAATGTTAATTGTGTGCCAGGGTCTGTGTGCCAAATATTACACTGATTTCCTCACAATTACCACACAGTCTGCCAAATGTGTTATTTGTAATTGTTCCCACATGCCAAACTATTGTGGAGTTTTGTTGTGGTGAAAGTTGAAACTGGAACTACACTATATGCAAAACACTCAACCACTGCATATTTACATTTCATTGTTTATCATAATAATTGGACCAATATCAGATAAGAGACTACTGTTTTTAACTGTTAGGAATTAAGTTTGTGCCGTGCCCATATGCCATTGGCTGACTGGCCATGTAACAGATATTTAAAGCTTTACAAAGTACCTTCCCAACTCATAAAGTGGTACCATGCCCTTTGTACTGTTAAAAGCTGAATTAATCATAATAACATCATAATAGATTTTTTTTGCTAAAGATTTAACATTAGCTGTATTTTAAGTGTCTTTTGAGACTAGTGTGTAGCTTTCCCTAAGCAAAATGATTTTTTATGGCTTAACTGTTTGCATAGATTTCTTAGATGTGGTGAGTTTACTTCATTTGCTCATACTGTAGGAAGCATGATGTCCTGAAAAAATTAATCTGCTGATTCACAGCTTGAGCTGGTACCACTAATCAGAAGTCATTTTTTCAAACTGTCAGCCATGCTAAGAGCAAAGGTCAGCTTTCCTTTAGGGAATAATGTAAAAAAAAAACCTGTACAAATCATATTTGGCACACATTACAGTGGCAAATGGCACAGCAACAGCACGCAAACATACACATGCACATGTCCACAGGGGAAATGCATTATTCAGTTGTGTAAGAAATGTTTTGTTTTATGGATTACATAATTAAACCAATTATATCTCTATAAAGCACAGAATATACAGTAGTATCTTTCATGTTCTATCATTCAATCCATATAAACCTTCTTAGACCTCATACAATATTACTACTACTACTACTACTACAATAGCCATATTTTCTCTTATTCTCTGTCAAACCTGGTTGATAATTGTACGACTTGTAATCATAGTCACAAGTAAATGTTTGCAATATTGTAATGCAGCTTTAAATCTAATATGGCTGGAAAGTGTGGATATTGTTACTGTCATAATTATTATAACTTGCTTTCTTCAATGGAGTGGTGGGTAGTTTAGATCGAGGAAGCAACAATCCTCCTCAGGACTTTGTGGATACCTCAGCTGTAGGTTTAATACAGAAGCCAGACAATTCATACAAAATCCTGGGGTGGATTTTTACTCTCTGGAATAAAGTTACCCACTTCTGCTGAGATGGTAACCTTTTGTGGAAAAGGACACAACTGTGAGTTTCCATACGTCTGCATAGAATGAAGCACCTCCATTAGCCCATATAACAAGGTAGCAATGACAAAGTAGCCATGTGACATAAACATGTACAAGCACAATGCTCTTATGTAACATTCAAATGGAAACAGAAACTGCATTATGGTAGGCTATAGAAACAAGTTGGAGATTTGTAGAATTTGTGCAATGTTTGTAGCATAGGGACTCAATGTCTCTAGATACATTCAACAATTTATAACTGCTCATTTGAGCCAAATTAATCCATATAAATAAATCCATTTCAATATGGGAACACAGTCAAATATTTGTTTTGGTGGTTTTCCCCCATATAATTTAAATTGCTGCAAGCTGCTACACTTGGAAAACGTTCTGGCCCATAATATCGACTTTCTGTGCATAAATCACGCCATAATACTGCCTTTAAATAGTTACAGACAGACAATTTATTCTTGGCATATTTTTCAACGCAAACCTGCGCCAGTGTGAGTGTGTCATGCTTTGTTGCCAACAGTCATTATTTGCTGACAGCTCTAAGACATTTTCCTCCTTATTGCAGCTTTTTTTTCTTTGTTGAAATGCAAGACTTATATACTCAGGGCATCACAATTAGCAGAGGGCAAAAGCAGTAGATGAAGAAAGTGTGCTGGGGAAAACACATTATAACATTTAGAGCATTGGAAGGTTTAACTAGGGTCAATAGGTCAGACATTCTTTGTCAGATGTCACTCTACCATCTTCTGCAAACTATACATTTAAACTCTGCTGCTCCAGGACTTTAAACCCTAAAATGTAAAAGCTTTTTGTGTTATTTGTAATATACACTACTGGTCGAAAGTTTTAGAACATTCCAGTGTTCACTGGTAATATAAGCAGCTCTGTTACAATTAATAAAAATAAATCTTAAAGTTAAAAATAAGTCACCAAAACCACAAAACTAACTAACTAAATATTTACAAAAATTATTATTAATGGACATTTTTCAGGAATGAAAGACCTAAAATTTAATGCAAAGATTTCCTTGACATGCCATAGGTTCACAGTTTTACTGTTGCCCCATTCTGTACAGTTCATTCCAAACCAGCTGGAGGGAGCTAAAGTCTGTAGACTGAGCTGCTACTGAATCTACTACCGAGTTCTTTTCTTCTAATGTTCTGCTCATTCTCTTACTGTGTGACTTTGTTTCTGGCCTTTTCTGCCACATTGTGATCTCCATATACAGAACTACTTCCTGCTCTATAGTACTGTGCTAATACTGCATCACAGGGTGGAGGAACTATGTGTTCCAGCTCTGCCTTTCTTCATACAGAGAGATTTGTAGGTCATCAGCAGAAGTTGGGAACAGCACATATGAGAATTGTTTATATTAAACTTCAAGGCTTCATTGACTCCATTGATGCAGGTAAAGCTGTAAGTTCACCAGGTTCTTAATGCTCGGGGGAAAGCATGTTGTCTATTAAATCTACATATTATTTCAGTGTTTGGTGACCTAAACATTTTATTTATGATGGATTTATTTATTGTAAACAAATACCTTTGTACAATTTAAGGTTACTTACTGTAACAGAACTGCTTAATTTACCAGTAAATATTGATAAAATTGAGTGTTCTAAAATGATTGATAGGTGATATATAATTCCATTATGCTTTGAAGTATCACATTTTAAAAGGAGAGCAACTGTATCACTGTACCAAGTAATGCTTGAACAAAAATGCAAATAGTCTTACTGAAAACATTTTACAGGAGGAATATGTTCTTTATTTCTACAATAAGTTAATGTTAAACATTTTTATTACAAGTAGCTTTAGAACAATTCTACTATTTTGTCTATTCCTAAAAGGTTTGTGCAATGTAAAGGGCAGCTGCTGCATTTAAACGATGTAAAAGAAAAGAAGGAAACATGCAATTGGTTTTCTTTGGAGAATATAAACTAGGACTATGACTTGTTAGTTTTTGCTTGGAGAACACTTCAGTTTTTAGGATGACAATCTTCTCCAGTTTCTTTAGGATTTGGAGATGGTATATTGTAAGATGGAATGTGCTCTGGGTTCACAAAAAAGCTGAAAATATAAGATTTCTGCAATTCTGAGTTTCATTACGTCTGAATTTGCTACTAGATTTGTATAACAATCCTTTAAATTGTCCTAAAAGTTGTTCATGAAAAATATACACTGACTATAACTCTCATTAAATTTCCTGAGTATATTATATATGTTTATTAAACTAAAACTGCACATTAAACTGACTTCATGCTATAGTAATTCAGAACACTCTTCTTAGCCCCTCATCAGTAGCCATGTATTTAGTGAGTGCAGGCCCACATCAGCTGATGGCATGGTTCTGACAGAAACATCTTCTGCAATACAGGACTACAGTATTTGTTTGAACTCCACTCTGTGTGGAACTGATCCTGTGCTGAGGCTGGCACACAGTACCCTGATAATTGCTCAATCATAACAGAAATCAAAATCCAACAGCGATCCCCCCTGCTTGAGATTCAGCAGGCACAGTCTTATCCAAACGGAGCTGGCACTCATTTTCTCATAGTCTAGGTTGGAACGAAAGCCTGCATGCTTTAAATTAAAGCAGTGTGTCCCAGCTATTCAGTGAAAGCGCAACGCTAATGGAAACCAACTCTGCTCTTTTATAATTCATTTGTACCATTAGCATATTAGCCTCGCCTTAATGACAGGATGTCATTAAGGGATTTGGTCTATAACTAATGACAATATTTGTGCTCCAAAGTAGGTCAAACAAAGAAGCCAATTACTGGTTCCCTTATTACCATGATGAAAGCTAAAGATTAGTGTTGCTTACATTTGGTTAAACTGTTTACTAATAAACTTCATGGCTTTTTGAAACTTTCTGCTAAACAAAGAAATAAACTGAATGAGTTGATTTAACGGTTTTTAAAGCCATGATGAAAATAGCATTGGAACTTGGGAAATGAGAAAGGTACAGCTAAAACATTCATAGTGTTGTTCACCCCAGGTGTTCAATTCACTTCATTCATTCTCTTTCCATGTATTGTGATACAAATATAGCATATAGTATGTAGTATATAGTAAGTATAAATATAGTTTATAGCATAAATAAAAGATTTTGCATTGTTTATATATGTCTCTATTTGTTTACAAGGTGATGTTTCTTCATCCAATGTAATTTCAATGTCCATAAACTCAGATTAATAGTAAGAAACACTAGAAATAAGAGTTGGGATGAAGAATATATCAAATGAAGTTAATGCAAAGTGATTATGTACATTTATATAATATATATTATATAATATGCCCACAATATTTTTAGCTCTGCATGAGAAGGTTAAGGGTTTATATCTAAGCAAAATGCCTGTGTTCGCAGACACTCTGAGCATTTATTGATTTAGGTTTGCAAAAACATTTTTTGACTAGTCAATTAATGTGGTTTTTAAAGTATAAAGATGCCTTGTCTTCATTTTCTGCTGTGGTTGGTTAGAATAAAAACTCACTGCTCATGAAGGAAAGACTGCAAATTCACTCTCATGTTTGACATTCCAAAAAGACAGTGGCCTCTGGGTGGCAGCATGTTTGGGAAGTGCACTGCCTGAGAGAGCCAGAAAAGGCCTGAGAGCTGCCACACATGGATTTAATATTGCTGAACGCAGATACAGTAGATGCAGACGACATGGAGCCATCCTTACTTGAGTGAAGGAAGTTAGCGGTGTACGTGTCTGCCACTGGTTTTCATTTGTAGATGCAGAACTTTTGGAAAAAGTTCAAACAGTCCTTTTCACACACAGCTATGTGCTGCTAGCCCGAATGATTTGTCAGAGATGTTGAGATTAGTGCCTGATGCCTGAGCATGCTGAATACTCTGACATGACGAGACTCATCATTAACAGAGGGATGTCACATTCTCTGATGTGTTCATGAACTTTGAGCACATTATGTTAGTACTGTCACATATACTGTACATAAAAAATGTAGTTTAACACAAAGTATTTCATTTTTTTAGTTCAAACACAATGGACCCTCAGTATAAAATCTGCTTCTGGTCAGCAGTGTGGGCACAAAACAATTAGTTCTACAGGCAGTGTGATGTTCAAGTATAGCAACCTGAATACTAACCTATTCGGGGTGTAAAATGATGTCAAAACTCTGAAGAAAATGGCAGTATTTTACTGAGCAACAGCCTTTTGCACAGCATTGCTTATTTTAAAAACCTACTTAGCTGGACACCGATCAACTTGTAAAAAATCAAACCCACAGATATTTGTCAGCTTGAAAATTAGGGGTTTCAATCATAATGTCTGAATAATTAAACAGAACGCAGTCTGAAATGAACCGGGGGCCCTTTTAAAAGCAGAAAGCATGTACTGGTTAATATCGTTTACTGCCACTTAGCTGTTAATGTACTTTTTGTATATTTAGTCAGGACAACTCAACACAAGCCACAGTTTCATGGCTTTACAGTGATATGTCAAAATTGTCATCCAAATTAATTGGTGCCATACCAAACAGAAGCAGAAACAGCACATCAGGGGGGGATACTCATACTTCTAAAGTCTGGCTTGCAATTTTCCTAGGGTTTGATCTATGAAGGAATGCAGACATACTGTAGGTAGCACACTTGTCTATCTTCAGTACCACTGACAGCCAACCAACTAAAACAAATCATGTCAGGCCACAACTGTGGAACAAGAAAATAAACAATTCAAGCTCTTTTACTGCCATCAAGATTTAGTAGAAATAAAAAAAAAAGTGCAGTTTCTCAAATTTGGTGCCAGCCATGTGTCAGATAAGAATGCACCGAACATTAAGCACAGGAGCCAACACAAATTAAGTTATGCTTAAATATTTTAAATCTCAACAATGACTCAGAAGGCTTATAAAAGTATACAATTAATTTTCTTATATCTACATTAAACTATAAGAGGCTTGAAGAGGTTCGAACGTGGTTTAGATGCCTCACTGTTCACAGTTCACTCCAGCTGAGTAATTGCAGGGGTGGTTAGCAGGGCTGCATGAAGCATCAGCAGTTTATTTTATGCAGGCAGTGAGAAGTCTGGTGTATAATAAACACAGGGCAGTTTTACAGTGTATTACAGTATTCGTTGTGAGCTGGCAGAGGTGGCTTACCATCAGCATCAGTATCCTTAGGCAAGTTTTCACACAAAGCTCGTCTTTCGCTGTGAGCCGAAGAGTCTGAGTGTGCCGGCCTCTGGAACATTCCTGGAGAGCCTCAAAAGTGAACATACACAGTGGGAGACTGGACCCAGCCCAAAGAAAACACGGTCAAGTTTGCATTTTATAAGTAAATGTGATCAAATCAAATTCACTCTCACCTATTATGAAGATGAAAAAAATTGCATTATTATGATCAAATATTCCAACCAGCCCATAGAGCATCCTAGCTCTTCCAGTTATTTGAGGATTTTGGGAGTTTGTAAAGTGGCAGTGATCATGTTGCTGAAATCTGTGGTTTATAATTGTACACTGTCATCAGCTAATATGTCAGCAGTCTCTCAGCATGAAGTTTGTAGCATTAAAGACTATTGTGTGCTGTTGGGTCTAGTGATACAGCAAAATATAAAATACCATTCACATTTTAAATCAGAACCTGTTTTGCTTTTTGAAATAGGGGGAAAAAGTCCTAATAAGCAGTCATGTCCTACACCTTTTATATGTTTCTGGATTATTCTCATAAAGTCACCCTCTAATTATTAGAAACATTCACCAATCAGCAACAACAATAAAACCACAAGTGAAGAAAATATTATTATAATGGGATACAGAGGTGGGATGTATTTGTGAACAGTTCTTTAAATGTTTTGGAAGGAGTCAAATAGGCAACAACAAGGGGCATATTAAAAAGGGACATATGAGATGACCAGGTCAGAGCATCTCCTACTGTAAGTGGCAGATCTTGTGTTGAATGTTATTGGTATCTAATCAGTACCTAAAGGAGGAAAGATTGACAGGGTCATTGGCATCCAAGGCTCATTAAAACACATAGGAAGCAAAGACTAGCCTGTCTGATCTGACCCAAAATAAGGTCTACTGTAGCTCAAATTGCTGAAAAGTTTATGTTGAACGCTTTTCTCATCAGAATGCCCATTCTGACCCCTGTCCACGATGCCAAAGGTTGTACGTCAGTGTACGTCCTACAGTGATTATGTCAACATCAGAATTCTATCATGTAATAGTGGGAGAAGGTGGTCATATTTTTTTATATCATTATTTGCTTCATCAGGAGGATGTACCCTGTTACACTGCAAAAATTGCTCAGGAATGGTTTGAGGAATATGACAAAAAGTTTTAGGTGTTGACATGGTCTCCAAATCAATCCAGCTGAGCATCTATGGTATGTTCTGGACAAACTAATCCAATCAATGGACACCCCAACTAGCAAGCCTTAAAGGATCGCCCCTTAATTTATTGGTCCAAGATATCATCACACCTCCCAAGGTCTTTTGGAGTACAAACTTTGATTGGACCTACACAATATTAAGCATGTTGTTTTATTGTTGTGGCTGATCAGTGTATAACATTATACACATATACATTTATACACAAATATACTCGAGCTGACACTAAATATTGAAATGATGGTGTGGAGCTTCCCAGTATTCCTTGCAAATCTGTTCATTTTTTAAAAATGATATCATCTTCTGTAAATTTCACATTTTAAACATGTTTCCTACACAGAATGTACATTTGAAGGCCTTTTTTGTGGTGGTAATTTTGACCATGTGTTTTTTTTTGTTGTTGTTGTTTTTTCAGTTAATTAGTTTATCTACAAATGTGATAACACTAGTCTTAATGACTGCTTGTAATGGTTTTATAATATTTTATAGTATTAAGCAATCCATTATTTTAGTGTTTTTTAAAGCACAGAGTCTGTAAAATGACAATAATGCATTGAATTGACATTGTAAAATACTATCAATACAAAAAAAAACCAAAGATAAAATAACAAAATCATAATAAACAGTAATAAAATGAAAAGTAATGTAATTAAAATTACATTTACCACAAAAAATGTATCATTTTCTGTACATTTATCTTGTGCACTAGTATCTGTATTGCAAAAAGTAATATATGTAAAAGTTAATATTGCTTTCATATTCTAGGATTATAAAAAAAAAAAAAACCTTTACCAAAAGCCCTAAAATTTGATTTGCACTTTAGTAATTGTTGTTTTTTTTTTATTTGTATTGTGTTATGATGTATTTTTGATGCTATAATGAAAGCATCTCTTTAGATTGCTTCAGTTTTTCACCCTTTCAATAGGTTTCGTGGTATTACTCTGAGCACTGCTTTAATAAAAATAAATGCTTTGCTTCTAAATCAACTTTAGATATTTTAGATCAAATAAGAAGCGGTTTAAATAACTGTGAAGGTTATCTAATTAGAATAAGTTATTGTGTTTGTTAGAGATTTCCTAACCATAACAGTTGAAAGAATTCAAAAACTCAGTTGAATGTGGTTTGTAAAGAGAAATATAAATCACCCTTCTCATAGTTTTCCAGGTTATGTTTTAAATATGACATTACTTCTCTTTAATTATCTGTGCCAACTTATGTCTGAAAAATGAAGTACTGTGATACATATGGTGAAAAAGTTTTCAAGATCTGATAGTATATTTTTGCCACATAATTATGAACTGTCTTTACATTTGAGATAAAATATATAGTTATGTCACATCTTTTAAAAATAATAAATTAGGGAACCCCCTGACTATGTCACAGACCACACACTGAAAACCATGTCACCAAATCCTCTCTCAGCAAATGGCTTATAAGGATTGTTTTTGCAAAAAAACCTAAAATTATAAGTGATAGACGCATCCTAAAATTCTTCCTGTCTGGAAATGAAATCATATTCTTTTTAAATGTAAAAGATACATTTAGCTAAGACAGTTCCAGTGTTCCTTAGCTATTTACTTCTGTTAACAAAATAATTTGTGATATGCTGTCTGTGGTCAATTTCTGAAGGTTTTTTGCTTACAATTTCCCTCCACCTATGGTCATTAAGTCACTTTATGTAAAATACCATCCACGACGATGAAACAGACAGAGGGGAGCGAAGGGGCTTGATCAAGCATGAGGTCTGTATTATGGCCCTAATAAATACTTTGTAGGATTTTATTTAGTTCCATGCCGTGGGCCATTTGCTCCCACAGTCTGTCACTCAGTAACTGCCTGGCTGATGGCGAGGAGAGGCACGTCAGGGCTGTTCTAATTAAAAGCAGCCCAGCCGGGTGCGGCCACACATCAGCTTAGCGCACAGCTCAATATCTCAGCCAGAGTCCATAGAGTTCAGACCAGACAGGACATGAGGCATCAGCACTCGGCTCCATTACACTGCTGCAAACCTTCTGTCTGTCTGGATTGTTCTCATGCTCATCTAGATGTGTGATCAACCACAACATTTGGCCTAAAAGTTCATAGTTATACAGTTATGTTAATATTTAACAAATTATACAGTATTTGATATGTAACAAAATTGGCAGAAAGAAGTCTTTGTGTGAGGCCATAGAAGAACTTTTTTTATTCCCTAAAGAACAATTCAGTGTACGGTTCAAAATAATGATATTGTAACATAAATATAATGAACATTTCCCTTAAAAAAGCCTTTATACATTGTAAAGGTTCTTAACATCTTATTTACAGAATGTGTTCTTAAACAAAATAGAACAGTTCCTCTTTAGCATAATTCAAAGAACGCTTTGTGGCAGTTGTTTTTAGAGTATAAGGTGCTTCTTCAACACGGTCACTGCTGTTAAAATGTGAGATTACTCTAAAAATGGATGGTGTCAAAACACTTCTGAATGCACATTAAGGCAAATTTGCTCACACACGCACACACACAAAACTTCTCTAATTTCTGTACAATGCTACAGAAACTCAGACATTTTAAATTTTAGCTGAAACTGCATGAAGTGTAATGAACTATCTCTGATACTGTGATTGTTCTGCCTAATACAATGTAATTTCATATCATACTCATTATAATAGTATGTATACCATTTTTGTAACATTTTAGGATGTATTTAACGTAAAATGTATTATGATACAGCATCATATATCTCTCTTTAAACGTCTTATTGATGCTTTATTGACTCAACAACTGCTTTTGCAGAAAATATATTTCTGTTACTAAGGCATTAATAGACAATCTGAGGATAATCTTTATATATGTAATTGCATTACTTGCATTAGAATGTGAAAAACAATTCTGCGAACAACAAAAAAACAACTAAACACTGTTTTTACTTAGAGAAGGTTAAAAATAAATACATTTGCGCAATATCACAAGCCTTGTGCTGAGACAGAAAACATGATCCATCATGGTATTAAAATATAAATATATTCAATTCAAATGTCTAGTCGCTAAGTGGGAATGGGGCTGCTCGCAAAGCTGAGCTTTAATCCTACATGACTAAAACAAGACTATTTTGCAGTCAAAGTTAGCAATACTGCATGTTCTTTAGCCTGTGAGTGTTGAGCCTCTTTTTGATGTTATTGTACACTCACGCTTGCTGCATAGTAAACATCAAAGGCATGTATGGGGTCTTGGCTACATTAAAAACACAAGCAGTCTAATTACAGGCATATGCAAGTTGCATGTTAGTAAGAGATGATAGACTGCTATAAAGAGATACCCCAGAGCCTGTGGTGGTGACCTAGCTTCAGTTTGCAGGTGGCTGAGCAAACTGCCTCAGTCGCTGCCCATTCGATGAGCTATATGTAATAACTACATCACAGGCAGATGGACATGCACATATTCATAAAAAATCTCCTGGAATAACAATCCAATCTGCCTATTCTCCAAAAACATCTGCCTTTAACATTGTGTGAACATTTTAGAAAGAATAGGCAAAAACAAATGACCCAAAATAATGTGAACGGTATAGTTACATTAGAATAAATCACCTCTGGAACATGGTGTCTAAATTAATTGATAGTGTTGTATTTTTATCAGTTAAAACATTCATTCCCAGACATCTTCTTTGTGGCCCTTATCAGTATCACTTTAATATTTCTTGGTCACAGGTTAAGGGGGTCATTAACAGGGTCAAATGACTTCTATGCACAATGGATTTTCACCTATATTTTGATTAATTTATTTGTTTCATTTATTAAAAAACATTTAATTACTTGACAGGCATCTTCCAAACATACATGTATCTTCTTCTATAAAATCAGTTGCTGTTAAGATCTTCAGAACTAAGTCAAGGCAACACATCTGTTAACTCCCTGCAAGCATAGACTGTTGATTTTGTATTTAAAATATTGAGTTAAATCTCAGCTAGAAAACATAAGCCATTTTAATCCCCTTATTTCTACTCTATATGTTTGGGTTTCTTGGGTCATGCTTTCTAAAGTTAAATTTGAGTGTTTTCCCACACCCTTCACATACAAAGTGACCATGGTGAAAATATTTTAGTTTAAAATAAATGTTCAGAAACTCCTCTGTCACCTTCCAACTCCATTCAGTCACTGCTCTGTAATTTAGCCAAAACACTGGCCCTGCAGGTGAGAGTGACTCAGTCTGACTCCATTTCCTCAGCTCTACCCTGCATTCTGGGTAAACATCGTTCTGTTATTGATGCAGATTGGACTAATGAGACAAAGCACTTGGCACTGAGATCACAACAAGCTCATCTGTCTTCAATCACCCCCAAACACAGCTCAGTGGGGGTGGGAGTGGAGGTGTGGGTACCCTTACTCACTCCAGTTTGGCAAATAAAAATATTAGAGGAACTTTCATAGAAAATATAAAGGTCTGCTTAATGAAAAATGCTAATCAGTCATCAACTATTTGTCGAATATA
>JBBIGC010000145.1:20381252-20395605 GCA_037576955.1 Lepidarchus adonis
GGAGAATAAGTATTTGACACATCAGCATTTTTATCAGTAAGGGTATTTCTAAATGGGCTATTGACACAAAATTTGCACCAAATGTTGGCATCAAGACAAATATTGAATTTATACAAAGATCATCAGAACATTTAACTATAAATACTTCAAATACTTCCCACTGTAACATCTGCTTTCACAATAAAGGAGAAATGCCAACCAATTAGCCTGTTATGGTTTGTTGCCTTTTTGCCTTATTTACTGGTAACAATAAACAATTATGTTCAGTTCAAATTCAATAACTGCATGCATTCACAAAAAACAAAGTCATTTCCAGGTTGTGTTCATACAATGATGTGAGAGACTTGATTAAGACAGCTTTACACAACCAGTGCATTATTTTTTATCTAGTATAACAGAACTGAATGCCTTGCTCATATAGATGTAAATGTGTAAATGATCTTTATTTACTATTCCTTCCAGCAATTTCTAAATATACAATTTTCTAATGATTGCATAATTTCACTGTATACTGCTGAGGTCCAAAGACCATGAAAGGTCTATTAACCATGTGACCTTCAGTCTTTTTATAGCAACTGATCTGCGCAACAGCCCTTTGTTTCACAGTTTCAAGACGCCACAATGTCCAGGTGAGTGCCACAGGATCTGGGAAACATTATCTATTGCTTATATGGAATTTTCCATATGAATTTCCATGGTGTTGTTTATAAAGATTTTTGAACAATGAATAATGTGGTCAATATTTCTTTTTGAATCAAAGGCTTTCTCTTCTGCTCTACCTATCAATACTGTTGTATGGCAGCTCAGCAAGCCCATTTAAGTCATGGGTATGTATATTTGGCTTTATTGCATTGTGCTTTGGTAAATGTTCACCTCAATGACCTAAGCATTTACAGTTCAAGTTTGTGCTGTTGAATTTGGCTCATTCAATGGTAATTTCTGGGCCAATTGCCTTAAACAGCAACAAATTAAATGAAATTCATTCTACCAATCAGACACATTAACTTTTATGCATATTGATGAGCTTATTTCGGTCTAAAATGTATAGAAAAGCTATGAAGATATTATGTGAGAGGAACAGCCAATTACTTAAGAAAAAAGATTTAAAAGCTCTAAAATAATTTGTTCTATCAGCAATGTTTGTAAACAATAGGAAAGGAAACTGAACTGTACAGGTAGAACATAGGTGGATCAACTGTAGCAGCAAATATTGATCATTTATGATTACCAGAAAAGCCAGAGTTTTTTATCAAAACATCTTTACAAGTTCTATATCAGAAAAGAGAACAATCTTCCTGATCTCTCCTGATGAGCAAAGTCCAGAACATAAATCTGAGGCAAAGCTGTTTGAATAAATGCTGATAACACAGACATTAAAAATGGTTACACCACCTAGTATATCAAGATAACTGCTCTCATGATTTGCTTCTTACACAGGGGAAAAAAGCAGATACAGCACTTCAAGAAACGAGCCTGTGAGTGTTCTTCTTCAAAGTTTAACCAAAAACAAATAGCAGGAATATTAAACTCAACACTAAAACTATTCATACATTTTTAAAAGTTTTACTTTTGACTTCTTTTGACTCCTACACTAGGTCTGATGAATATAATGAGAAGCTGTCACTAGGACATATGGATATCAAACCCCTTGAGGACCTGGATCTGACCAATGCTGACTTTGACCTCAGCATATTATGGAAAGCTGTGAAACAGCTTCGCCAGCAGGCGTATGATAAGCCTGAAGAAGACAAAGACAAGCTATATCATCCATCTGAAGCAAAGCTCACAGTTGATAACAAGCTGTCTGATGCCTACGTCCAGCCAGAACACTACAAACAGGCCCGGCTGTATCAAGAGTCAGAGAAGGACATGGATGAGCTCTATCATATTCAAATAGACCATGCTAAGCCTGAAATACAGGATGAAGAACTGATCCAAGATGAGGAACCAGTGAAAAATGGGGCTAAAGAGGACACTGAAGCAGCAGAATCAACAGGATTCATGTACACAAACCCAGAAGAGGATCAAGATGACCTGTACCATGGACAAGTTCCATCAGGGTCTATACTCAAAGCTCAAGTGATGCAAACTTTTGACAAGCTCCAGAGAGTTTACACAGAACCAGAAGAAGACCTAGATGAACTCCATCACAAGTAAACACATATATAGGCTCACCAGCACATACATGTTTCATTGGCAATAAGTGATATCGTCTGGCTTCATCATTATTCATCTCATTATCACTGTTCATATTAAATGCTGGACTCTCATCTTGACCAGAAAAAAATAATGCTGATCTGTGTTGTTTTAGCAGAAAATATTCTTTATTCAATTTGATGAATATTTTCAAGCATGACCAGTAAAGCTGTTGGTTTTGTTCTAATAATTGTGTAACTGTGCAAAAATAAAATCCAATTTTTATAGCACCAACACCTATATGTACCAAAGGTGCCAACCATCCTTAACTTTATAACAATCATTGTCTTGTTAATTGCTCTAATTTACAATCCCATTTACAATCACTCATGATGCCCAGTATGTTGCACACTGTGAAGTAACAATATATAAATATGTGCAAACACCACAATATTCTTTGGTCCAGTAGTTTTGACATTGAAACTCAACAGTTAGCACAGTTCTCCAGGAGGAATTACTCCTTTCTTGATGATGAGGTTGCCATACAAAGCTGTCTCCCTATGAGAGATTTAAGAATCCATTATGACACTGAAACAGACCTAAAAATGATACAGATACATGATAGATAAGGAAAAACACTGTACCCTGTAGCTACCACAGCAAACGCTTTCTTAGCACGTTCATAGAATGCAAATCGTTCGACTGTATCAAAATTCCCCTGCAAAAAGAGGTGAAAAGCTCATTTTATACATTTTCTCAGTTTCTCCTTATAAAAAAGTCAAATAAATGTTGGAAAAGCTGTCTGATTATTCATATATATAAACAACACATAATAAATTCTGACTAATATTAAAACTTAGATAATATATTTTCAGTAAACTATGCTTGTGAAAACAATGTAATTGAAGTCATGCAACAAATACTAAAATTCCGTTAATTACTAAAGGACATGTCCTGTGTAACTTACATGTGATCCCGCTTGTTTTAGAAGTTCAGAGTAGCGAAGCCACACAGGTACTTCTAAACCCCGCTGCCTGTCACTCTCCACAAGATCCATGACAGCTGCCTGAAAGGACAGGCTCTGTTCAGTGACTGGTATGCTCACAAACCTTTGTCACCTGTTCAGTTACCTTTAAGAAGTGAATTTATCATGTGTTCATGATTTAAAAATACAAACAATATATTTCAAACAATTTGTAATTAAAAACTAATGTTCTGAATTATCACCCACCGGTTGTAAAACATATGTATCAAGAGGAAGAAGCTTCAAAATTGCTTCCAAAAGCTCAGGAATTTTCAAACCTATGTAAAAAACAAAACCATTAATAACTCAAAAGTGAGGTCGAAGTTATTGACAATTAGACAAGTCACCCATTATACAATTATAGACCCCCTCTACAGAAGTATCAACAATTCTAAATTAATATATTTATTGTTCAACACATACAGAGGTACCTACCATCTGCCCGTATCTCCATTGGACCAGATTTGCAAATTGAGGAGACAGGAAAATTTGCATCTGCAAGAACTACAAACATAAACAAAAAATGAAGAAGTCTGCTGTATAGACCAGTCTTCCTCGGCCCCCAGCCCTTTGTCAGGTTAAAGAGCCATTATCTTTTTAAGTGAAGTTTATGTAACTTGTTACTCCTAAGGAAATTTGAGGCAATGTAAAATATTTTTTTAAAACCCATACAATTGCCATATACTGACCTCAGGGCAAAAATATAAAATACAAGCAAATGTTAGATATAAATCAGTGAGAAGCTGCTTTCACACTATTGCAACAAAAAGTTTTGCATATCTCAGCTATTCACTTGTAGCTCAATAAAGCAATTTAGTGACGCCCTGTTTAGAACAGTTAAAGTTAAACCTTAATATTAACTGAGCGATAAAGCAGATTAAGTTTAACCCCACACCACACTGACAATCAAATGCACAAACAATCAAAGTAAGCAAAACTATGGCTTTTAGTCTATGTGCAGAATCAAAAAATTTAAATCCCAGGTTTATAGAACATTTTGATGTGTTCAGGGGTAGTCAAATACTGCGATGCAAAAGAAATACAGAAATGACAATTATAATAACAATAATAAGTATTACTTATATATATTTTACAATCCCAAAGTAATTTCACTGTCCTTACAAAGAAATGTACAGACCAAAGTACTTAAGGAGCAATGCCTCTGAAAGTGGCTTGCGGGGGGAAAGACAAGTACAATATGGCAGGGTGTAGGTGAAACAGCCCTAAAAGTTCTGCCCTCAGAACTTTTAGAGTAGAGTGTAGTGTAAGGAACTGCAAGATATGTGTTGGAGTCGCTGAAGAAACGAGATGGGCTGTAAGGATGGAGGAGTTCCATAACATATGCAGAGACCAGCCCATAGAGGGCATTCAATGTAATTAGGAGTATTTTATATTAAACATGGGATTTAACCCATTGCAAATAGGTGAAAATAAGTGGGATGTGTGCTGATTTTTGTAAGTAGTAATGACTTTAACTGGGAAACAGAGAAAAAAGAAAGTGACAGTAGAATGTGACAACAGGAACCATGGTATTGGCATCATTAAGTGTATATAAGGGGCAGAATGTTACAGAAATGAAAAAAATCAGTGCAAGTTAGTGTCATAACATGAGCCTCGTAGTAGATTAAGGACTCAAACAGTATGCCATGATGTTTAGTGGCCAGTGAAGACCCCCTAACACACTGACATGTTGCTATCATGTCTGACTACACTATGTTTTCTAAGCCCCAACTCACAATCCCTGTTTTTTATGTATGTGACAGGGTGAAGGCAGCTTTAGATGAGAGAAAACACAAGAGACTGTGCGTCCATCCACCCCCACCGTCACAGTCTCACACACACACACACACACACACACACACCAGCTTTGGTACTGTGCACCACAACTAAAACTACAAGGTGTAAACACACCTGTTGTGCTGAAAATTTGAAATCAGAGGACGCTACATATATACAGCACTACAGCGTGATGTCATCTACATGACGTAGCAAGCAGATGATGGTTTAAGGTTTGCTAAATCTAAGCTGCTTACCCAGCTCATCCCCGTGGCCCATTTTGGCCAGGGCATACAGCAGTTCGGGGGTCAGTATCGAGGGTATTCCTTTCAGCACCACCATTTCGAAGCAGCTATGCAACACACTCGCGAAACTGAAAGAGGTCACGTGACAGCAGGGCGGTGCTCCATTGGTCAGTGTGGCGTGCTCTCACCACGTGATTGCCTACCAGCGTCTCTGGACCTCGAGCTGCCAGCGATTCGTGCTGAGGAGCGTTAAACCTGCGCACAGGTTTGGGTGTGCATGAAGGTGAGGTTACAGTACACTATCAACATTCACGCAATGGCAGGAGTAGCAAAATTCGCTGCGTCTTATGAATGGAGGACGCGATTTACTGACAACAGACGTTTTTAATAAAGCTAGTCGGGCCTTCCTAATTGGTTCCCTAAATAACTTAACTGTGATTAAACATTCCCACAATAATCGAGCCCGTGAAATCCAACTAACCTACATATATCTAAAGTATTACACATTACCCCACCCCCATATATTTTAATTATATATATGTAGCTATGTGCGCGGGGGCTTTTTCTAGTTTTGCACTCTACAGATGTGTAAGCGGAGCATAATTTCCCCCAAATGCGGATGTTCATACTCAAAATTAAAATGGTTTAATTATAGGATCAGGTGGTCGTCTGATATAGCGGGGAAAACTAAATAACTGCTGCAGAGAGTGAGGTCATTACGGCAAGCCAGCCTATTTATAAATGATCATAAAAGTAAAACACAATAATAATAATAATATTAATAATAATAATAATAATAATAATAATAAAGTCAAATCAAAAACGGAAAAATAAGTTACCGAATGCCACAACCTGTTGCGCTACGAGGCGAACTCGAAAAACGACGCACATCTGGAAAATACAAAACTTAAGTTTTGCTGCTTCTCTTAAAATGCCCAACCCAGCAGAACACCAGACCAGATCAGACAAAAGTTCCGCTGGTGAGCGTCTTACAGAACTGCAGCAGAACTCTTTCTACCTCCAGCACCAACTTACTTTCTTTCCTTCTTTCTTTTGGGGATGCGACAGAAAGGCGGTCCAGGTGATGTAACCAACACAAGAACAAACGAAACTTTATGAATTAAGAGTCGAGAATGAAAATGTTCTCCCTGCACAAAAATAATTAACAAAGGTAGTTAAGGAAGTATACTTTAGTTCTAATGAAACATGCTGTGACAAAAACAACAAACACGACGGAGAGAGCGGGAGAGAGAGGGGTGATGGAAGGAGGAAAGAAGTTTTGGGAGCCAGCAGTGTCTGATGACCAGTGTGTGAAGGCTCTTTTCTTTGGGCAGGGAACCCACGCTGCTCTCGCTTTGGTTCTGCTGTTTTTAAATGAGTTCATCACGCTATGAGGGGCTGCCTCTGCCAAAATGTAACGTTTTGCCTCTTTTGTCCGAGCTGAGCGCCTCAATTGGGTCTACATTTATTATTTTGACCTTTGCGTTAGCAGGGGGACACACTTCAAAGCGCCTCCGCTGCTTCTCTCGCTTTTATGAAGACCTCTGGGCCGTTCGGGTGAGGAGAAAGGTTTGTATTCACCTCTCACAGAACGGGTTTTGTTCCTCGGGACACAGAAGAAAGGCTGCTGAAGGAGAAGTGTGAATGAAAATTAAAATCAATTAGGCTACGGACTTTGGAGGATATGTGGGAAGTCGCCTGTGAAGGAGTCCTGAGATCTTCTGTTGATTGTAGAGATGAAAGACTGGTCTCACTATTAAACACGCTGTGCTCCTTTGCAGCAAACACTCCTTTAAAAAGAGAGAAACGAACTCGCGGACGAATTTAGTAACAATTTGTTTGTTAGTGCTTCAGTGATTTTCTTCATTTTAAACGATTTTACAGCTGTGCACTCTCCGCAAATCCAGATGAATAAGTGGATAGATGTAGATGAAAACTGAAGCATCCTTTATAAATGTCATATTAAGAATAAGCTGCGAGGAAATGCACCGAACTAGACACATTAACACGAAAACACGTGCGATCTGATCTGACTTATTCTGCAATATGTCCTAAATGCACAAGAACACTGCAGACCTGATACAGGCATAATTACACAGCACTCACTAATCCCCCTCTATTCGTGTTTAACTGTCTGCGTTTACCTCCTGATGTTTTAAAAAAATCTAAGTTAACAGAAAGTGAATGTTGTGTTGCATTTGGTCGAGTGGCTCAACAGCCCCATATCAAAATAATGCTTTTAAACATCAGTCAAATCTGATGCTACACGCCTCACGCGGTTTAAAGCTTAAATACAGAGCAGGAAGACGTCCTGAGATAATCACTGCATCTTAGACAACGGCCGAGCTTTTTAACTCACACACGCGGACAACTTCCAGCGACATCTTTTTCCACCATCCAGCCTGAAACGTAGTGGAATCTGTGAATGCGTAGCACCACCTAGTGTGTAAAACACGCAACTGCAACAAGACCCACGCATTAAAACGATTTGATTTTTATTAGCGTGACATATTTCCAGTTTTCTTCCTTGTTGTGCACGATCCCCTCCAGCTAATCAACTACATTTACCTCTTGTGATTTTTTTGTCCAAACAACGCAAGTCTCTACATTTTAAATTGTGGTGTATTATACATAGAAATTGAGACTAGTGGTGGGAAACTGTGCGGGGGTCTCTGCACAATTGTGTTTTCCAGTTAAACAGAAACAAATTCATGAACACAGTTGTGAGGTTTTTGATCATTCACCAGGATATCAATACCTAGTCAATGTACAGTTAACATACGTTTTATTTTATGACAATTGCTAATCATTTAACAGGAACAATTGCCTAATGATTAATGTGAACACTGTTTAGTTAATGAGAAAAGGCAAACATGATGAGATCATACCACAAACCTTAGCATGTGAGCTTCTGAACACTTGCTTTAACACTTGATGTAAAATCTTGTTAAGGCAAAGTACAGTCTTTCAATAACAGTATCTAATCACAAACTAAACATTAGTGTATTTAAAATCACCACTGTCTGATCTGAACATTTATTTGTCCTGGAACATGGCTTTCCTCTTCTCAACAAATGCAGTCATGCCCTCTTTTCTGTCCTCCTGTGTAAAGAACACAGTGGCCAGTGATTAAATTCCCCCCTTGAAAGAAGAAAGTGGTCTTTTATTAGTATTATTCTAATACTTACTGTTGCAAAGGTTGCATGGAATAATCTCTTCTCTAACCGAGTGCCTTCAGTCAGTGTCAGCTCATATGCTGAAAATAAAGAATAGCAGTTACATTTAAAAAATTAAATTGAACATACTAGCTAGCACACATTCAATCTAAAATCTAAAACTTTGTCTTGTCCTCAGATCACACTCAGTTTAGTTCAGTGTAATCACTTCCACTCAGTAATGGTAGCTTGGGCACTGAGACAAACCTTTAACAGTAAAATCAATGGGATGTTTAAATCTACCGTTCTGTTCCCCTGGTCCAGGCAAAGAGCAATTTTTTTGCAAAATAGCATATACAGTGCAGCCATAAGTACAGTGGAGGAAATAATTATTGGACCCCTCACTGATATTGTAAGTTTGCCTACTGACAAAGAAATGAACAGTCCATCATTTTAAATGGTAGGTTTATTTTAACAGTAAGAGATAGAATATCAAAATGAAATTACAAAATTGATCCCCTACCAACCATTAAGAGTTCCCACAGAACGGTTAGATACTCTTAATTTCAACCCACATTAAAGACACTTGTCTAAACTAGTAATCTGTACAAGAGACACCTGTCCCGCACTCACTCAATCAAACTTACGAAAATGTGAAATTGAGAGTGTTGTAATTACTACAAAGGGGCAAAAAAGTGTTTCGTCAGCGACCAATTGTGCAAGTTCTCCCATTTAAAAAGATGAGAGAGGCCTGTTATTTTCATCATAGCTTTACCTCAACTATGCGAAAAAAAATCCAGAAAATCACTGTCTGATTTTTTTGGTCAATAACCAAAGGTCATCTCAGTACTTTGTTATATACCCTTTGTTGGCAATGACGGAGGTCAAAAGTTTTCTGTAAGTATTTAGTCTAAGTAAGGTTTTCACACACTGTTGCTGGTATTGTGGCCCATTACTCCATGCAGATCTCCTCTAGAGCAGTGATGTTTTGGGGCTGTCGCTGGGCAACACAGACTTTTAACTCTTTCCAAAGATTTTTTAAGGGGTTGAGTTCTGGAGACTGGCTAGGCCACTCCAGGACCTTGAAATGCTTCTTATGAAGCCCCTCCTTCCTTACCTGAGCGGCATGTTTGGGATCATTGTCATGCTGAAAGACACAGCCATGTTTCATCTTCAGTGCCCTTGCTGATGGACGGAGGTTTTCACTCAAAATCTCACGATTCATGGCCCCATTCATTCTTTCATTTACATGGATCAGTCGTCCTGGTCCCCTTGCAGAACAACAGCCCCAAGGAATGATGTTTCCACCCCCATGCTTCATAGTAGGTATGGTGTTCTTTGGCTGCAACTCAGTATTCTTTCTCCTCCAAACACAAGTAAAGTTTTTACCAAAAAGTTCTACTTTGGTTTCATCTCAACATATGACATTCTTCCAATCCTTTTCTGGATCAAGTCAAGTCAAATTTATTTATACAGCGCTTTTTACAACTGACATCACCAAACAGCTTTACAGAGTTTATAGAATCCGGGTCCGAGCCCCCAATGAGCAAGCCAAGGCGACAGTGGCAAGGAAACCTTGAGAGAAACCAAGGGGGAACCTTTGAGATCATTCAAATGCTCTCGAGATGTGGCTGGACATGTACTGGCTTAAGCAGGGGTACACGTCTGCCACTTCAGGCTGTCCTTTGACCGCTCTTTGGTCTTGGCCATAGTGGACTTTGGAGTGTGACTGAGGTTGTGGACATGTGTCTTTTATACTGATAACGAGTTCAAACTGGTGCCATTACAGAACAACTTACAGGTCTGTAAAGCCAGAAATCTTGCTTGTTGTTAGGTGACCAAATACTTATTTTCCACTAGGATTTGCAAATAAATTCTTTAAAAATCAGACAATGTGATTTTCTGGATTTTTTTTTTCACATTTTGTCTCTCATAGTTGAGGTAAAGCTATGATAAATTACAGGCCTCTCATCTTTTTAAGTGGGAGAAATTGCACAATTGGTCGCTGACAATACTTTTTTGCCCCACTGTATGTGGTGAAAATAAAAAGTATGTGGACTTCAGTCATGTATGAACTGTTTGATTTAAAATTTTACACTAAGGAGCAGAGGGGTAAATCAAAGAAAAATGTCTGTCACAAACATTACAGAGGGCATTGTATCCCTCACCTTATTTGTCTAATAGGATAAAACAAGTGAAAACCACAACCCACTCACCTGCATTAACAGCCTCCTTTGCCATTGCTGACACCAGCTTAGAATTGTTGGCTATTTTCTCCCCACATTTGATGGCTTCAGATACCACCTGGTCCACAGGAAACACTTTACTCACAAGACCTAAAAGGTTACATGCTATTACAGATGGATGTATATGCACTGAAATATTTGCTTATGACTTAACATGTAATCTGAAAACTTGTTAACTTTACATATGAATGTGAAAAAAAAAACTTTCACACACCAGATTCTTTGGCAACCTGTGCTGAGATCCGGTCTCCTGTAAGCACCATCTCCATGGCTAAGGATTTACCCACAGCCCGAGTAAGTCTCTGAGTACCACCAGCACCTGTGTAACAGTACATTCATTTAAATTCCAACCTATTATTATTTTAGAGCAAATAACAAGCAACTTTCATTAAGCCAGACACACAAGCACAATCAAGTTTCTATACCAGGAATGGTTCCCAATAAGATTTCCGGCTGTCCAAATTGTGCCTTTTCTCCAGCAAAAATAATGTCACACATCATGGCCAACTCACAACCTCCACCAAGCTAAAACAAGAAGATAAAATGATTATATAAAACACACTGGGTGACTAACTAAGTACAACACTCTAAAAGAGATAAATTATGTTAGAAATGCTTGATTACTCACAGCAAATCCATTTACAGCAGCTATAACAGGCTTTTTAACTGTTGAAACTTTATTCCAGTGTGCCAAAAAGTTTCCACCATAGCACTCCTGAAAAGTTCGATTCTGCATCTCTTTGATGTCAGCCCCAGCTAAATAAAATAACATTCAGCAGAACATTTATATTCATTCTAACAAATCGATAAATTCACAATGGCTCAGACAACATTTGAACTGCATACCAGCAAAAGCTCTATCACTGCCAGTGATAACAACTGCCCCAACCTCATTGTCTTGCTCAAAATTATCCAGGGCATTACCCACTTCAAGCATTAGGGAATCACAGAGGGCATTCAAGGACTTGGGTCTGTTTAACTGGATGTAACCAACATTCTTCTTTTCTCCTTTTTTGTCTACCAAGATGTACTGGTACTGGCCACCTATGAGAGAGACAAAAAAATCATAGCAGATTAACATCATCATGTGTATGGTTTGGTTTTCACCGAGTTGCTGCACTAAGAATTCCAGTCTGATAGTCAAAGAAAAGTCAAATGTCTCCAATTTTAAATCTTAAACAGCAAGTAAGTAAAATTTGTTGTACACATGTACAAAATTCACACAACTTTGTCACCATGATCAGAACATTGGCACACGGACAAAAACGACTTCCACTACTGTAGGTTTTCACATAAGAAAATAAGGTCACATACTTTAACCTAGAAAAGAATTTAAGAACAAGTTCAAACTCACGGACACTGGTAAACCTGTAAGAAAAAAATGTGGCTATTGAAGTATGGAAAAGTCTGCCACATGAAACACGTTTTTCGTTTACAGTCTAAATTACTGTTACACAGATTAACTTTTACACACAACTTTTGAGTTGACAGGACTTGTAATACGAGCATCTACTTTAGGTGGTTGTTAAAATAGATTTAATTTAATTGTTTTTCGGTAAAAATTAGCTAAGACAAATGTAATGTCATCCGTGTGCATCTAGGCTGAGGTTATCCAATTTGCCTGAAAAACACTTGACTAGCTAGCTAGCATGGCTCCTTTACCATTATAGCTAAGCTAACATACGTACACAAAGCCACAGTATGTTACCAAGTTAGTAGACAAGCTAACGAAGCAAACGACCACTGAATAGCTCACATGTCGTTTATCATGTATATATTTTAGGGCCCGGTATTGTTAGCCAACTGTGTGCTGTTATTATTGTAGCGATGAAGCTAATACATAGCAATGACGCACAGACAGAGCAAACAAGCTCTAATCAACGGGTGACATTGAACCTGTAGCAGTTACCTTCTAGCACACTTCTCATATTTACCTGAGCTGCATTGTCGGACAGCTGCAAACGCATGCGGTAATAATGTAAGTGGTTTCAAAGCGGAGGCAGCCGATCTGTAGAACACTGCCATGTTGCAAGTTGTAAAGGTTATGCCTAACCTCGGCAGTGGCGCTCAAAATTCCTGGGTTGCCAAATATATTTAAAACCCCCAGAGCTGATAGAAACGCTTGCTCGCGCGCGTGCGCGCACACAAACAGAGCCGCCAGATTTATCCTTTTTGTTTGTATTTCAGTTGTTTTGTAATTTTATTTTAAGAAGATTTTGACACCATACTAGTTTTAAAATATATTAAATCTGCATGGAACCACGTATATACTTTTCACCGTAAAGTTGTTTTCACAAAAATGGTTGGAGCCGTTTATATTTACAGAGTTTTATATATATACACAGATTTTAACATATTTGACAACCCTCACTGTAGCGCGGCCCCAACCATTTTTGTGAAAGCAACTTCACTGTGTGTGTGTGTGTGTGTGTGTGTGTGTAGTCATAGTTTTATCTATAAGAGACAAAAACGAGAAAAAATAATCCAGAAAATCACATTGTCTGATTTTTAAAGAATTTATTTGCAAATTATGGTGGAAAATAAGTATGTGGAATCATTGTCATGCTGAAAGACCCAGCCACGTTTCATCTTCAATGCCCTTGCTGATTGAAGGAGGTTTTCACTCAAAATCTCATGATACACGGCCCCATTCATTCTTTCATTTACATCGTCCTGGTCTCTTTTAGAAAAACAGCCCCAAAGCATGATGTTTCCACCCCCATGCTTCACAGTAGGTATTGTGATCTTTGGCTGCAACTCAGCATTCTGTCTCCTCCATTATTGTGCTCTTTAGCTTCTTATAAATATAAATTCAGCTGTCTTCCAAATATTATAGGACCACAATGAAAAAAAGAGGAAAATCCAACCATTAATTCAAATGCATTTATTCAATGGGAAAAAAATCTCACATTAAGAAATAATTATTCTGCATAAAATCATGTGTGCCACAATATGGCCTAGTGACAATCCATCTTCAGCTTTTGGGCAGAGACCACCAGATTTTGATTTAACAAAATCACTGCTATTTCTCATTGAAGTTCCTGCTACAACAATCTGACTTTTATTCTTTTATGATTCTTAAACAAAACATGGCAACACAAACTAAATTGCTGGTGAAATGGGTTTGTTACAGCAGTATATAACTAGAAAGACTGAGCGCATCAATTGATGCAATGTCATGCAAATGAATTAGTCTATATAACAGAGTCACAATAAATCAACTACAGTCAACTACTCGTGTCATAATGTTCAGTGAACTGGTACTGGGTGAGACAGAAAGGGAGAAAAGTGGACGAAGCAAATTTCTGTTTCTTTTCTGTTTAGTTGTTGCGCTCAACATCTAACCACTGTGGTAACCTTTCTATTGCAGTAGGAGGCGCTAAAACTTTTAAACACACACACACACACACACACACACACACACACACACACACACACACACACACACACGGTAGAGAAATGCTGGTGTGGGCGTGTGCTTCACAGTGGATCACACACAGCAGTGCTTGTGTCAGATTCTGATCCTGTATTGAGGAGTTGTGTAAGATTACATTATAGGAAAAGACAATGATGTTCTCTTGAAAAAGGTGTGTCAGTTGGATCACTGAAAGTATATACACACGTGGACAAAATTGTTGGTACCCTTCAGTCAATGAAAGAAAAACTCAAAATGGTCATAAAAATAACTTTAATTTGACAAAAGTAATAATAAATAAAAATTCTATGAAATGTAACTAATAAAAGTCAGACATTGCTTTTCAACCATGCTTC
>JBBIGC010000145.1:20413174-20425178 GCA_037576955.1 Lepidarchus adonis
GTGTGTGTGTGTGTGTGTGTGTGTGTGTGTGTGTGTGTGTGTGTGTGTGTGTGTGTGTGTGTAACAGAGAGAGAGAGCGTGAGAAAGAGATAGAGGGAGAGCGAAAGAGAGAGAGAAAGAGAGAGAGAGAGGTTCTAGTAAACCCTTTTAGATATTATGAATTGAGTGCAATTAAATATTCATGCATACCTGTGTAATGTAAACAAATGAACAATGTTAAAGTCTCAGTGTGTATGTTGTGTATCAGTCTAAATACAGAAGCTGAACACTGAAGACAGAGATTCTACACAAATATACAACAAATACTGGAATCATTACAGCCCAGAAGCTGCCCCTCTCTGCAGCAGAATAAGAAAACCCTCTGTTAGTGGAGAATTTGCTCTTAAACTGATAAAGAGGGGAGAGAGCGAGAGAGAGATTTACAAGGTCCTTGAAGACTGATACTGATAATGAATACTTTAAGTCACTGCAGAATAGTCAGTTATACCATCCGTTTTACTCCATTACAATAAAAAAGCTTGAAGCAAAAGTATTTTTTACTCATTTGACCTGATGAAAGTGAAGACCTGCTAAATAATCATGTATTCATAATCTAATGAACTGTCTTACAGTCCAGGTTTGATGAAGCACAGGGTTTATTTTCTACATAAGCAGTTACTTATGGAGGCCTGCTAGTATGCCACTGCTCTTGTTGTTTGTGAATCTGGGAGAAAAGTTTAATATCAACAGAGATCCCAATTGCACCACTTAAACAGCAGTCTTTTATTTCCATTGATGCTTAGGACCAGTTTAGAAACTGCCCTGATATTTGAGTAACTTCTTCAAGCAGAATGTCTCAGGCCAAAATCTGTCATTTTGTGCATTCAAGAACTTGCTGAATCATACTCTTATTAAACTGGAAAAGAATAAAGCTTTGTGGTAAAGGCATATCACTTCTTGAAGCACAATGGTGATGATCCAAGGAAGAAAAGTTTGGTTACTACATAAATTCATTTCATCACACAAAACAGAATAATATAGGGTATCAATAAACATAATTTTAAATGTAAAAATATTGCTGGTTTAACTTTTGTTAAATTCATTTATATTGGTTTGTACTTTGGCCACATCGATCTTTTTTACAAGGCATATTTGTGGTGCTTTCTCCGCTATAAATAAAATAATAAAACTTATTGTGGTAGTCATTTTCAGTGTTTTTTCATTTCTATTGGTGCATTTATCTGACAATGTATTTCCAAGAAAATCTTTATTTTTCATAAATTGCAATATAAACAAGAATGTGTAATTTGATCATTCTATTAAATCTTTATTTAACTAATTAAAAGTTTAATGAAAATATTTTTAATGTTTTCATTGAACAACTTACATGTATTGTGTAAATATCAACAAATTTAAAATTAATACCTGCAACACATCACCTTTCCTTATAATTACACCGTTTAGTAATTTGGGAACTGAAGAGACTAACTGTTGCAGTTCTGAAAGTGGAACTTTTCCTTTGTTGCTTGACACAATAATTCAGATGTTCAGCAGTCCTTGGCAGTCATTGTTTGATTTGCATTTTCATGGCGAGTTAAACATTCTCAGTAGTAGACAGCTCTGGACTGCTTGCAGGAAGAAGATACCATCTTAATGGCAGAATATGTCTCTCTTAAATGCCAAAGTACACCTCTGTGTGGGACCTTCACACCCATGCTGTGGTCATGTGGGGACTGATGAGCCCCACCCCTGTAGCCAGAAAGATGATGTCTTCTGCACATTTAGCTGATAACAGTCTGGATGGTCCATTTAATTTACTTCAGTTGTTTTCCTGAAGTTCTCACAAGCCTATGTTCCTATATTTATTGCAGCAGGATGAAGGTTTCTTTGAAGGGCTCATATGGTTCTGGCTTTATCCCACATGAACTGAGATTTCAGTGAAAATTCTCATAATATGTACTATAGATGAAGAAATGCCTCAACTTTTTTGTCATTTTGGACTGACTGACAATGCTCTCATGAAGTTTGGTGCAATCTGGTGAATCAAAACTCACCTTTGCTTAAAGAGACTGAGCTTTTGATGGATGCTCATTTTAAACACAGTCTTTCTCCCTTCTTCTGTCTGATTTTAGGTTCACCTAATTATTATGGAATTGTTTCAAAATGCCATAACTTCTTTCACTCTTTATTTGCAACCACCTCCCTCAATTTTTTCTGAATGTGCTGCAAGTGTCATTCTCTATATTTGTTCATATTTACAACTCCAGTTCCAAAAACTTTGGGACACTGTGTAAAATGTAAAGGAAAGCAGAATGCAATTATTTGCTAATTATATTCTCATCAGCACATAGAAAACATATCAAATGTTCAAATTCAAACATTACTATTACATGAACAATATTTGTTCATTTTGAGTTGCAGCAACATGTTTAAAAAAGTTGGGACAGCACAGAAAAGGGTTGGAAAAGTAAGTAGTACTAAAAAAAGACATCTGTAGGAAAATTTTGCAACTAATTATTTTAACAGGCAGCAGATCAGTAGCGTGACTGGGTAAATAAGGAGCATCTTAGAAAGACAGAGTCTCTTAGAATGGCAGCTGGGCAAGGGTTCACCAAACTGCAAAATGTACAAAATAAGTTGATTAGTAAAAACAGTGGAAATCTTCTCTTTTAGCTTTTATCATTTAAATAATAGTTCAAGGAAGTTAAGAAACCGTTTCTTATTTTTATTGTAGGAAAAATACAAACCTTTCCAGAAATGGGGTTTCTAAATAGCAGCTGGTATTTTCAAATAAAACAAAATAAGGCAGCAAAATATAGATATGCAAGGATTTGTTCTGATAGTAACAAAATACTATTTTATAATATTCCAAATACTTGACAGAAAAATACTTTATATTTTTGTCTAAATCAGGTCAATACAGGCACGAATCTTCTACAAATGCTGAAACAACATTCATAATGTTCAGTCCATATTAAATGATCAGGCAAATAGTGTCAAGAAGTAAGAAGTTAGAGAGTTATACAGTAAAGAGACCTGCATAGTGATTGATTGGATGAGTGTCTATTACATTGACTGCAGCATGAGTGACATCACATTAAGACAGTGTGTAAGGTTGGGGGGGGGGCATCCTCAATGACCCAACAGCAACTAGGTCATGCTCAGGCTTCCCCTTTCCTACTGTCTCACACACAGGACAAACCACTAAAAGTGTCTACTAAATGTGTCCCTGCTCTCAGCTGCACTGTGACCCCAATGCTGGAAATAGACTCACACTAGCTGCCCATGAGTCACTTGTGCAAAATGGTGGCAACTGTTGATGCATCATCAACATGCAGCATTTGCTCAGATACATGGATAGAGAGCTGGACGGCCCAAGTGAGCTGTTCAAGTACATTGGACTTGGATAACTCAGAAAAGACTGCTCACTTAACTTACTGCTCACTTAAGGGACACAGTCTAAAAACTGCACAACTTAAATCAGTTTCATCAGTGTTACCTGGTCATTTAGAGTAGAACCTGAAAAAAGTCATAACAATAAGAATAAAAGGGTTAAAGTGTTACCTACAAATTATAAGAATGTGGGATGCATATGGGCCAACACATAGCTCTATGGAGCGTTTATGGGCTCACACTCATTGTGCGAACAACATAACTTCTATATTTGTTTCATAATAGTTTTTGAACAATAACACAATAATAAGTCTACACTTTAAAGAGTTGATTTAAATGCTGATTGCTATGTAGTGGCTAAACATTCTGCACACATTCAGTCAGTTTAGGTCAATTTTGTAAATGTCAAAAAGGGACAAACAATAAAACAGACAAAAATGACTTGCAGTTTTTAATAGTTTATTGTATGATATAAAACTACAAAAGTAAGACTGTTTCAAATTCATAGACACCTGTCCATATTTTATATATATTCTACAGTCCACACCTTGATGCAAATACAGTGATCATCAGTTTGATGGATTCATTTTTTCTCTCAAAATGAATATGTTGGTAATTGCATAGAAAAAGGCACAGCTCCAAGGTCTGTGAAAAATACAGCCTCTCTTATTGAGCAGAAGAAGAGGTAAGCCCCCACCCCCCTTCCCTTTCCCACCAGTGGTCTTTCTCAGAAACCACTCAACTACTTTTATATCCCCAAACAGGTGGCCTGCGACACAGGCTGAAGACAGGAGACACCAAGTCAAATTAACAGTAACCAGCATCAGAAATCATTCATTTCTGCTCTTCATATGTTTTGGCATTGAGGGTAAGCAACAGACTTTCAAAAAAACATAACAAAACAAAAAAAATTAAGAAGCTTTGGAGTCTGAACCTCTAATGTTTGAAGATAATAAAATATTGCTTCACCAACGTTTCCCTTGCACACAAACAGAAAATACACAGACATTAAATACTTATATTTAAATAGGGGCAATTAGTGTAGACCTAGAAACAGCCACAAACACCACCCCAAAATTATAATATAAGAAGCAAAATAGAGACAAAATAATGCATTTTCAAAACAGAAAAAAATGGCTTCCAACCCATTCCATTTCATTAAGCACGATACATTCCTATAAGCAGAGTACATTCCTACCATACATTCTGTACACATTACAATCCAGATGGTAGCTTCACATCAAAATAAATATATTTACACATGAAACAAATAATAAATAATTTAAAACAAAACAATCACTCCAAATTCAAACATTTTAAAATAATCAATAATTATAATTATGAATGAATAGTATTGCCGCTTGGCTCTCATACTCCTGCTAATCATTATGTTTGTTTCTCAGATAATCTCTCCAGCGCTCCTGGCTGTGACCACTGACTCCCACTGAAGGATCCTCTGTAAATAGTGAATTAACATCCCCCAATCTGAAATGGTCACACCTGAAAAAAGACCATTGTCTGATGATGCCGATTTGATTACACAATATGAAGCCAGCATGCTCTAGAAATCTAACTGTGATGGGAAATGGTATTGATCATGAAGTCGTCACTGAAAAAACAGTGCTCTTCAGTGAATGGGGTCTATAGCAATAATCAGCCAATAGGAGAAATGGTCCCTTTGACAAGTATAGTCAGATCTAAACTGAAAAGACAAAGAACAGATTGAGTGAGTTCAGTGGTTTGTAGTGAGTTTCAGAGCTGAAGGCATTTTTTTTTTTTTACAAACACAGGCTACTTTTTAAACAAGGAACAGGGGGTAGTAATGGAAAAGTTTGGAAATCTAAATAAACCTTCTATGGTAACCTTACACTGTTTCATTTGCATATACTAAATTTTGTATTTCCAGTGCTGTTACACATAAAACTTTGTGACCATTTCTACTGGCCAAAAGGGACAGAAGGAAAACACTGCTTAGACATGAGCAAAACTCAACCAAACAATGGTATAAATAAGGTCAAATAAAACCAACTCACCTAAAATACTACAGGTGACTTTTTGTACAATTATGCTGCAACCCTGCATGCAGTAACATAGACACCGTACCGACAGAGAGTGGAGGATGTGGAGGAAATGTTTGGCAAACAAGTGTAAATGACACAAATGAAAATAAAAGATGACAAAAAAATCATAATAAACTTGAGGCTGTCTATGACATTAGAAATTATATTTTTTGCATGAGCAGGCACACAAAAACACACTCATTTCCTGCAAAGAAGTGTAGTGTTTTTGAATGAAACTGCATTTCTTATGAGCACTGAAAATCCAAAACAAAAAAATGAGGAAGTTAAATTCACACATTTCAATAGGAGTGAAAAGCAGTTAACACTTTGCTTTTCAATCAAGAGAGAATTGCATACACTTCTTTCAGCATAAAGGGAATCAGCCTTCACCTTTCAGGAAAAGCACTCCTTATCACAAAACTACAACTATACAACATGCATTTATTGCCTGAATCCAAGATACAAATGCAGATCATTTTTAATTTGGTTGAAAGTATTGTACTACCCCAATCCTCAAAATATACACCAAATTCATGTATAATTAAGTCAGTTGGGGTAAAACATGTACACTTTATATTAGAGATTACAGAGTGAGAGTTTGGTTCAGTCAGTACTCATTAGAGTAGACCCATTTAAATATTTTTAAAATATCAATAACGTAAGAGAAATAACACTAAAGAAGCACATAAACCAGCTTCCTCTTTTAAAATTTGTTGTGCTTAGTGAAAATGAAAGTGACGTGCAAACAGGCCTGGTAAAGCACATTCTTGCACCTGTATGCTGACAAGGGGAAAGAGAGCTGCTACTCATTCTCTGCTTATTTTGAGAAATGAAAAAGAGATGATAATAAAAGGACAGGAAATTCACCAAGTGGTCATTTTTCAATGAAGGCACTCAAATATGACAAGAAGCCAAGTGTGTTCCTTCACGTTTTTTTGGAAAGGCGAGCACAGTCCATGCACAGTGTTTTGAGTAGTACTGGGTGACATCACCATTGATTATTACAATTGCCTTGTCTTTAAAAACCTGTACAAAACACCCACAGAGATAAGTCTTCAGTTGTTTTTTACACTTTGCATCTAAAAAAGAAAATTCTTTGATATATTTTTTTCATCTAATCCTCCTCTTCCCCTTTTCGGACCTGGTCATGACCCTACCAGGACCTCCATGATGTGGTCCAGTTCTGTGAGGTCCATTTTGAAAGGCTGGTTGGAGCTGACGGTGGGAGTAGAGCCACTGTAAGGCGATAGAGTCTTTAGGAGGTCATCGGCCGTCACTACAGGGGCTAATTTGGAGGGGGTGGCTCCTGCAGCAGATGTGCAGGGGTCAAAATCATACATAGATGTGTCAATGTCTGCAAAGAGGATATCATCCAGGGCTAAGTCAGTCAGGAAGCCTGAGGAAGAGGATGCAGAGGGAGAAGTGCTCATGTCCAGGCCATTGGGAGGGAGTGTCTCCATCAATTTAGAGTCGCTTGCCACCGTGGCTGCAGATGGACGCTCCACCGGCAATGGGCTTAGGCTTTCCAACTTAGGGCTGCGAGGTTTGCTGCAGTCTTTGGAGTCTGAGGCCCCATTGGTCTGATTAAGGGGCTGGAGGGGCATGTGTAGGGCTGCAGTAAGTGCGGAAGAGGAGGTAGTTGTAGACCCTGCTGCTGATTGGGCTGCTGGACACAGCTCCTCAATGTCATCTAGGGCAGAAGAGAAACTGTCTCCGCCCACTTGTGGATGGAGATTGGACGGGATGTCTTGTAGGGGTGAGGGTGCAAGTGTTGGGGTCGGTGATGTGCAAAAGGCAGCACTGTCCTCTTCCAGCAGCGAGGCAGGGGTAAGGCAGGTGTCCAGCGGGGTTTGGCTAGCCAGAGCTAGGGCTGAGGGCAATGGAGGTGGAGCAGGGGATGCAGGGGACTGGGTCGGTGAGGTGGCCGTGGCGATGGAGAGGGCTCCAAAGGCTGGCTGTGCCTCCCGGAAGCCCTCATCCACTGGGTCATCTGGGGGAGGGGATGGGGGGAAGAAAAGAGGTCGTAGATTGCCCTCCTGCTTTAGCTCCTCCTGGATGCGTCGTAACATGTTGTTGATGAGCACACGCTTTTCCAGGCTGGGCTCAGCCAGAGCCCGCTGATTATACAGCTTCATCAGAGAGATGTTGAAGATGGTCTGCCTCTGCAGTGTGTAAGACACCTTGGAGAGGCCATCAGCCGCCAGCGTTTTGCCTTCCACGCCCTCGTCATCCTCATCCAGTTTTCGCTTTGCTCCTTTACCCAACATATATCTGTGTTAGAAAGAGAAAGAGGCAGAGAATGTATGCAGGAGAGAAAAAGACAGAGAGGCAGAGTGAGAAAATATCAATAGCTAAGCAAAAACCTTCTTTCTTATGTACCATTTGGATAGGACTAGTTTTACATATGGAAATACTATAATTAACAGAGCATCTCTGGGAATCAGTCCAGTTCAAATGTTCTTTTAACTATGCATTCACACATCTGTTCAGATAATTTACCTACGGTAACATGAATTGTATGAAAATGGAATTTTAGTTTTGTTAATTTTTTATACATATATACATGTGTGTGTGATGATATACACAAGCAACAATTTTGTAATGTATCCTATTTCCCTCTGCAATTGATCCTAATTCTCATGTGAAATGCTCATGAACATTACAGGTGTCTGTGAACATGGACATATGTCCTGAAAACTTATCCCATCCAAATTGTACTTTATAATGTATTACCTTTTATTACACAAGCCTGTTCATGTTAATATTTCCATATAAAACATCTAACACACAAAAAAATTTGAATGTGTATGGATCATACACATCATCATAACAATGATTAGCACTAACAGTGACGTATAACACAGTTGATCAAACTTAAGCCGAGAAGTTAAATCTACAAAATAAAAAACCATAATGACCAAATACCACAGTAAAGTATATAAATGCTCCTTTGGCAGGAACAATGTAGTGTTTAGTTGATGAGATGGTATGTTAAAACTTGTTAGGCATGTAAACTGAAGTCATCATAAATAAAGGCAGATAAACATTATGAACTGGTACATGGCATGTCGAACAAAATACACGACCAACGAAACAGACAGCCAACCCAAACAGCAGTTGGTTGGAGCATCAACAAGTTGACTTGGGTTAAAAATAAAAAGACTGTTTCTATTACCAGATTGTAGCTTTGTTGCCATGACACTGGCCCGCAAGCTGTCATCATATTAGCATTCTGAGCCTCCACTGGGGTGAGATTCACTACAATCTCTGTGCAGCCGCCGCAGAGAAGAAAGAGCACACAACGACTCATGTTACAACTGTGCCAAACAGATAAGGTAACACAACATGGGCACAAGGCTTTGCGCAAACCAGCAACATAATAAAGTAAAACACTTCAACCTGCTATATGTCACGCGCAACTGTTAGAACCATATAAGGCTGTACATATCTGACCTCATAAAGATTCAATCTGAAATTTTTGGGGAACATTTCAATACATCACGTCTCAAATTTCACCAAGTTTCAATTTAGATTCTTTTGGAAAAAGTCACCATTACAGCACACACTAACATGTCTGGAGAACTGCTTACACTGTAATAGAATATAGGCAATCAAAACAATGCCTCAAGATCAGAAAACAGCCTGAGTACTTTATTTAATATGTGTGAAAGAAAGAAGCTGGGGTGCAAGACTGATTACAGGAATCCTGCTTTGACTACAGCTTCCTGAGCCGTGCTGCTAAGAAGAGGGAGGCAAGTGTGTGTCAGACTTTCAGTAAAAGCTCATGGTGTAAATGTGTCATGCGAGAACGCAGCAAGGGTTATTGGCTCCTGTAGTGTCTGCAGGACGCAGGGGGAGTGGGAAGAGGGCATCAGGGCAGCAGAGCGGTTGGCTGTGAGAGAGAGGGAGAGAGAGAAGCAGCCAGGGAACGGACCCCCGGTCCCATGTTAGGAAAGAGCAACAGCATGGCGCTCTGAGGCTACTGTACAGATAGGGCATAGTCAAGATTTACAACCACTCTCAAGGACCGCCATGTTGTTACAGTACACTGAGTCACTGCTGAGCTGCGGAGAGAGGGGGCGAGAGACAGAATGTCAGACAGAGAGATAGAGAGAAAACCGGAAGAAGGAGAAAAACCAAGAAAGAAGGAGAATAAGAGAAAAAGAACACAAGGCAAGATAGAGACACAGACAGAGAGGGAGAATGACAATAGAAGGAAAGAGAAGGGGGGAAAAGAAAGAACAAGAGGCATAAGAAAGAGAGACAGGGAATGAGAAAGAAAGTGAATTGAGTAGAAAAGAGAAATGGAGAGAAGGAGAAAGAACACAAGGAAAAAGTAAGAGAAGGAATAGAAAGAGAGAGCAAGAGAGAGCAGGAGAGAGAGAAAGTAAGGAATAAAAAAGGGTGAGAGAAAGAGAGTGATGAGAGAGAGAGAGCTAACAGGAGAAGTAATTAGTGAATGAGTGATGAGCACAAAAGTCCACATTATAAAATCCTATCAAAAATATGTATGTCCAAACAACGCGTGATGGTCTAATTCTTCATCTCACTGTGAATTTCTGTCACTTTTGTACAAATTTGAATCTGGTATGCTGGGTTTAAATCTAATTTTACTTTAACCATATTTCTCCAACGATAGGCCACCTCACACCCCACCGCCCCATTCTATAAGCTGCAGAAAATGCTCATTTATGTGTTAAACTCTAAGATAAGCCGCCCCATGTTATTAGCCGCAGTGTTGCTGAATTTTCTGATCTGATATAAAAAGCATCTAACTTGACATGCCCCTGGAAACCTTTGCAGCTCTATACCGGTAGTGACATTATACTGTAGTTGAGCATAAACAATTAAATTCATACAATTTGGAAATTACAGATATCATCATTTGCAATGCAAAAACTACGCTGCAAAATTTAAGCTCCTCATCATGTCTGCAATGTCTGAGATGAAAGCATCCAACATTAGCGACAACAAAGCAGCACAGGTCACAACTAATGTTTACGGATCGGATTTGAAGAAAGGTAAGTCTAATCATTTTTGCATTTCAGTGTTGCTAATTTTATACTGAAGAATTTACATGTAGACAGATGACTGACATCGCTGTGTTATGGAAAGAACAGTGCTGGTTTCCAGCATCAAAAAAAGTTTTTTTCTTCTTCTTCTCACCAGAATATGACAACCAGATTGAGAGGTTATACTTAATAAAGTTAATCATATGCTGTATTGAAATGATATCAACTTTACAACCACTTTTATTTGACAATACAAAAAGAGTCTGTTTATTTTGGTGCATCAAGGACTACGATGAGGGCTAGGCTAACTGCTAACTTGTTTGTTTCTGGTTTTCAGTGGAGTGTTGTGGGGGGAGAATGCATTATGGACTGTGTAGTGTGTGGAGCAGAGAATGGGTGGGTAGTGCTGGCGGAAAATGGGTGGAAAGAGAACTGTTATTAGTGAAGAGTTGTAGCCTGTTAGTGACAGAGCGTGGGTTAGTAGCGCACATTGGAGCAGTTTGGAAATGGGAATGGGGAGCACAGTACTCTGGGCTGAGAAAAAACAGAAATACATTTTTAAAAAGTTACGGGTCCCAAAACAGAACTCTGCCTCCAAGTGAGTCACTATGCTGGCTGGTTCAGAAGAATTGTTCGCATTCAAAGTTGGGGAGTTACTCTGACCTCGGTCGTGGAGCAAGCACAAGAAAGGTAATATAAGCAATGGTGCTTTACATGTTCTGTATTTTATACTGACCTGTCATTGATCTATCTTTGCGTTGCATTGCTTTTCAAACTGTTCATTGCTGCAATAAACAGTACATTTAAATTCTAATCGTTTGGGGATGTTGTCTTTTTGTCACTGAATTATAATTTTTGCATATGCGTTTTTTAAGCCATGTATAAGCCGTGGTCTATCGTTGAGGGACATACGGTAAGCAAAATAGCACTACTGCCCCGTGAAGTTTCATAACATTTCACAGTTCAGACAATACTGTTCTTATGTCACAGTGTGGAGGGATTTCTCCCCTATGGATTCCATTCTGCAGTAGCAGCCTCAAACAGTAGAGACATTCCTTTTTCTTGCTGCATACAGGCACATTCTTACAGGTTAGTCTGAACCCAAGAATTTTGAAACATTCGGTCACATGGTATGATAGCAAAATGAATTTGGTGGCCAAAAAAACGTGTAACACCGGTCATGGGGAAAAAAATAATAAACACTGTAATGCAAGCAAAACAGAGACCGAGAGAGTAGTCATGGAACAGAGGAGAAACCGATTCAAATCCAAGGGTGGAAGAGAAAGAGAGAGGGAAGAGATAGAGATGGAACAAGAGAGGTGAGAGAGAAAGAACAAGGGACAAAAAGACAAAGATAAGTAAGAGAGAAGGGGAGAGTGAGATAGAGCAAGTGTAGATACAGTAAGAGAGGAAATAAAAAGAAAGACAGAGAGGCTAGCCAAGAGGAGGAAAGAGAGAGAAGACAGCGTGAGAGAGAGGAAAAAGAGAGGGAAGAGAGAGAGAGAGAGAGAGAGAGAGAGAGAGAGAGAGAGAGAGAGAGAGAGAGAGAGAGAGAGAGAG
>JBBIGC010000145.1:20479632-20491453 GCA_037576955.1 Lepidarchus adonis
AAAGTTCACCTCAAAACTTTGTAATGTAACCTTGGTTGGTCAAACGTTTCCTGTAGGTCTTCACCAGGTTTGCACACACTGTAGTTGGTATGTTTGCCTTGTCTGTAGGTGCTAAATACTTATTATCTGCACCATTATACAAATACATTCTTTAAAAATCATTACAGGCCTTTCTGATCTTTTTAAGAGGGACAACTTGCAGAATCAGTGGCTGACAAATACTTTTTTGCCCCACTGTAGCACAAGGATGAATTCCAGTGTGGTACTGTGATGGGATGCCACCTGTGCAACAAGTCCAATTGTGATATTTCCTTGCTACTAAATATTTGACATTCAAGCTATACATCACCAAGTGCAATGTAAAATGTCAGATACAGTGGTGTAAAGCACACAGCCACTGGACTCTAGAGCAGTGGAGACATGTTCTCCGGAGTGATGAATCACACTTCTCTATCTTGCAATCTGATGGATGATCCGGGTTCGGGTCCAGCAGTTGCCAGGAAAACGGTACTTGTCTAACTGCATTGTGCCAAGTGTAAAGTTTGGTGGAGGGGGGGCTTATGGTGTGGCGTTGTTTTTTCAGGAGCTGGGCTTGGCCCCTTAGGTCCAGTGAAAGGAACTCTGTATACTTCAGTGTACCAATAGATTTTGGACAATTTCATGCTCCCAAATTTATGGTAACAATTTGGGGATTGCCCCTTCTTGTTCCAACATGACTGTGTACCAGTGCACAAAGCAAGGTCCGTAAAGACATGGATGAGCGAGTTTGGGTTGGAAGAACTTGACTGGCCTGCACATAGTCCTGACCTCAACCCAATATAACACCTTTGGGATGAATTAGAGTGGAGACTGCGAGCCAACATCAGTGTCTGATCTCACAAATGTGCTTCTTGAAAAATGTTAAAGAATTCCCATAAACACACTCCTAAACCTAGTGGAAAGCTTACCCAGAATAGTTGTAGCTGTTCTAGCTGCAAAGGGTGGGCTGACATCATATTAAACCCTATGGATTAAGAATGGGATGTCACTTAAGTTCATATGCATGGAAAGGCAGAAAGGTAGATGAGTGAATACTTTTGGAAATATAGTGTAGATTTGGGTTAGCTAACAATTCGATAATCTTTAATACATTAAAATGTGCAGCAATGCAATTTGGTTCAATATTGGCATCTGCAGTCAGTTTGAAATATAATGAAATATAAAAAACATTTTTGCAACATTTCCATGAGCTTTCACATTCAAGTAAATTAAAATCTGAACATTTTATTATTGAAGGTCAAGTACAGTGATGTACTCATAAGCGAAAGCAACTTCACAGTAAATAACACTGCACACAGTAAAATAAAGTAAAATCAATTGTCAAATGAACACATTGTTTTTCATGTGTCAGATCGATACATCATATGCACTATTTTGGTTGAAATATACAGATAGATTGTTACCCCTAGTAATTGTGCAACACAGCTTAACTGAGCTACACTCAACACAAAAATAGAAGCAGCAGCCAGACGCCAAATTTTCATTGCCAACTGTTGTTTCCGTAATACAAAACTATAGTATAGGTGAAAGTTTAAATTTTTTGATACACTGTTTCAAACATTATTTTTTTCCATACAACAGCATTGTATGAAACATAGTCCATAGGATGTTGCCTGTTTACACTTTAATGCATTTTAATTGATCTGAATTGAACTTTTGGAATCCAGTTCTGAAGGAGACGTTGATGTTGATAGAGAGGCAGTCACGTGTGCTGGAGACTCACTCGGAACACCTCTTCTCCTCTATCCTCTCAGCCATGGACTGCCTTACTGAACCAAGCGGCCAGGACAACACAGGTAACACTTCATAATAACTCTCCATGTTTGTGTTGCAGAGCTGAATTTAAATTGTTCAGTGTAATATCATCTGTGTGTCCTCATTTAAATAATGAATTATTGTAGAATGCCCTTAGGTGTGCAGACATTAATATTACATTACAGACTACCTCCGACAATAAACTACCATTGTTTGGAATCAGAATATGGTGATCTGTTGAAGCGTAAGAAGCAATAACTGGTTCTTAATTGTTTAGGAGTAATCTGTCAGAAATCATTACGGTCATACCAGGTTCCAAGGGACTAAATTAGGAGTTTATAAATAAAAACTGGTCAGTGTAGGGTGCAGTTATTGCTAGGGATGAAGGTAAGAGCACATCATGGCCATCCAGAGAAATATATAGTTGAGGGGAGAACATCTTTATTACACTAGATGCTTGTGTTGTGCTGTCTTTAGCAAATGGAATGTTTATTCAGTATGAAATTTCATCAAATGTAATTAAATGTGATTAACTAAAAATGTCAGTATTGTTTGAAGTTTTGTATGGTATACTTTCAAGCTTTCCTTTTTCTTGCTCAACAGAAATGATGTCCTGAAGGTCTGGTCTCCAGGTATATTGTCCAGTATAGTTCACTATGCCATTTTCAGCTCTTCAGACTCCTTGTGTGCACATTATAGCATATAGTTTAAATCTCCAGTACAATGGAGACACTGATTAATGTATGATAACGTAACAAGACTGCAAAAATATTCATGAATTAAAAAGGGTAGCAAGCAATTGCAAGTGAATTAAATTTTCAACAAAAACTAAAATAAAGTATTACAGGATTTTGACAGCTTGGGAACAATCTGGAAAGTAAGGAATTTTAATTTAATATCATTAAAACTGTCTTATCTTGCATACATTGTTTAAATGACTGTTTTAGTAGAGATCATTGGAAAATAACAGTACCACTACTTGTCCTAATAACATGTTATAGTGGTGTTTGTGCTTTACACGTTTTATGTTTACTGTACCCACCACACCTTACATGGTATTTTGGACTTTTTACTAGTAGGCCTTTGTGGTCACCACACTGCGTTGTTACAGACCTGCATATATATTTGTAAATATGTTCAGTTGACTTTGTATTACTATTTTACTGAAAATTGTGCCCACGTTCTTTTGCAGCACTTCCTGTTTTGTGTAGGTAGAAGCACTCAGTGTTGGTAAAGTACATGATCTCAGGTTTATTATTACTTCATTAAGTTTTAATAATAGACTGCACACTGGCCCTCATTAGCATTCCTGCAGCTTTAGTTTCTACATGAGGAGAAAGATCTGGATAAGCACACCACTCTTTTCTGGACAGGATTATACTAAATAATGTATGTTTTTTTTTGCCTGGCAGACTCCACATGCAATAAGTTATAACATTTGTCAAGACACCGTTTTTGTCTGGTATTTTTGGATAGTAGAATAAAGCTTTTTTTAGTCAAAATGGACATTAAGCATTGTGTTGTTTTTTTCTATATCAAGTTATACAGTATATATGACTTTCTATTAAAATCAGGGTTTTATGCAAAACTGTTCAGATTGTCTTAATCAACTTTGTGTGTAGAAACAAGAGTTCCAGCTCCAGATGCATCAAAATGAGGTGTATAATCCTCATACTCTTACAAATATAATAGAATGAAGCATATATAAAATGCAGTTATCCAATTTACAGGTTAATGATTAGAACCTACTATGATGTAAAATGTATGCTAGACAATAGGCAACATAAACTAAGTGTAATACCATTAACAAGTTCATTCAAAGCAGAATTCAGTTGCCTTTATTATGAAAAAGAGAACATAGTGTTTTTAATGCAGTTGTGCCACTTGCAAGAAAATCCACAGGTAATGGCTATTTTGAAACTGTATTTAGATTACCGGAACAATATATTTTTTTCCATATGAATGTTGAATAAATAATCAAAACACATACATGGTCTCTACAAGTACTACCAAGAATTGCAGACATATCTGATATTGTACTGCCTGGTGGTACAATATTTATTTTACTTGTTTGTTAAATGTTACATGTAGCGCAACAAAATTACAATAGTCTGCAGCCACAAATTAAATGCAAAAGATTCAAAAGTAAAACTACTTAGGTAATGTATTCAATTCTACAGAACTGGCAATTCAGATCTTACATATATATACATAATGTATATGTACATATATTTCACTAGACTTTTTGACATTGGACAGCCACTGTTGTGCAGTTGGTTGAAACGCAGATTGGCAAAACACCTGTAAAGGGGACAAAAACCTACACATGCCAATATAAACAGTAAAATAATCACAGAAAAGTAAGAAATAAAAAGGACAGAAAAAAGTTAAGTCAATTAAGTTTGACCACAGTAGACCTGCAGTAGGAATGCAGTGAGATAAATACACATTTCTTAGAAACCTGCACACAGACACACAGTTGTGTGAAAATGAAATCTCTCGTTTTGGGGGTGGGGAAGGGGTGGTTCAAAGCAGCCCCAGACCATTGCCAAAAATCTGACCTTTTATCATTTTTTACTTGTGGAAAGGGAAGGGCCAGGATGGTGGCAGATTCTTCTATGGTTTTTGGTAGTGCGGCTACATACAGTACAATTTAGGCAACTTAAATTGTTTCCTGCCTCTCAATCTCACCCTTGTATCTCTGTAAGTAAGTGGTATACCTGTCTTTCTCTGGTATTATTGGGGCTTGTTCCATGTGATTCTTGGGGCCAGGGCTTTGGACAGAAGTGAGAGAAAGCCTCAGCAGCAGCCCCCAGAGGCAGGCTTCACTGGAGTGCTTTGGATTTTTACATTGGACTTCTCAGTGCCTCCAGATGTCGCAGGTCCCATTCTCTTCTTGATCTCAGCAGCCATAGTCATGAAGGCCTGTTCCACATTGGTGGCATTCTTAGCGCTAGTTTCCAAGAAAGGGATGCCAAGGGAGTCAGCAAATTCCTGTAAAAGGATAAGGCTCATCTTAGTTCTTATGGTCACAATGCAGAACAGGTCAATTTTATATTAACATTTTTATTAAACATGCAAGTGTTACAAACAATAAAATGTCATTACAGGAAAAAGAACTTTACCTTTGCCGTTGTGTAGTCCACCACTTTTTTCGTTGTTAAGTCACATTTGTTTCCCACCAATAACTTGTTTACATTTTCACTGGCATAACGGTCAATCTCCTGTAGCCACTGTTTAACATTATTGAAAGACTCCTGTGAAAAATGAGAACAATATTAGGAAGAAAGCAGAAGCCCAAGAGCACAATTGGTGTCAGTTAATTCTACAAATTCCCTATATATAAGGACTATAAGGATGCTTCAGAAAAATGACAGCACCTGGTCTGTAACATCATAGACTACAATAATGCCGTGTGCTCCTCTATAGTAGCTTGATGTAATTGTGCGAAACCTCTCCTGCCCTGCTGTGTCCCACTGTAAATAAAAAGAAAAGGTCACATCAAACATTGTTCTCACTGACTATGCAAAGTAATACTATTTATTATAGCATTATTTGTTAACCTGTCATCATTTCATTTATTTTATATACAATAACTGACTGTAAATGTAAATATTATACATTTCATGAACAAGGTCATGAATGTTGAAATGTAATGATTTTCTAAAAGTAATTTTATACTAAATTTCCAGTTTAAAGTTTATTACTTTTTACCTAATCTTTCTGAGCAATAATTTTATTATACAGTTATGGCCATAATTAATCGGCACCAATGGAAATTTTCAAGAAAATACACCATTTAATCGCAGAAGTCAAATGTTTTGGTAAACTGGATTTCCACAACAATAAGCCGCAGCTTATGCAAACCAGGTGTTGGCTGCGGCTTGTTTAAATCTAAAACTATCTAAAAACATTAAAACACATTTTCTAAAATTATAATTCAGTGCACAAAAAGATGACAGCAACGAACAGTTCGAAAAGCAACGCAGAGCAAAGACAGATCAGTGACACCACTTAATTGCCGCTGCCACATCCAGCCTTTCAAACTTTTTCAGGCTTTTGCTACATTACGTTACATCCTAGTATATAATACAAGCTAGAAAAAAAGCCAACAAAAATTCATTGTTGGCTGGGAAAAGTTTTTCATTTTAAAAACTGGAGAGTGGGGGGTACAGCAGTACAGCGATGTCCATCTGTCTACATGTAAATTCTTCAGTATAAAATTAGCAACACTGAACTGCAAATTTTTTAGGCTTACCTTTCTTCAAATCCTTCAAAATGAAATCCGTAAACATTGTCAATTGCAACCTGTGCTGCCTTGCTGTGACTTTCCGACACGCGTTCATCACTGGTATCAGTCTTGGATATTGCAGACATTTCTTAATAAAACCAACGACCTGGAGCTTGATTTCTGCAGCTTAGTTCTTGCATTGCAGCATGATATCGTACATTCAAAATGTTATCGATTTAATTGTTCATGCTCAACTAGGGTATAATGTCACTATTGGTATAGAATTACCCTAACGTTCGGTAAATTCAGTAACACTGCAACTAAGAATTTTAAAACATAAATGAGCGTTTTCTGCAGCTTATAGAATGGGGTGGCCAATAATGTGGGGCAGCCTATTGTTAGAGAAATATGGTACATATGTTTAATACCTTTATGTGCATTGGATCAACACAAAAAAAAAGAAAAAAGCCAAATTGGACATCATTTCACAAAAAAACTCAAAAACTGGATGTCATGTGGATAGATGAGAGCAAGTTAAAGCTTTTTGTTCAAGCACATCATTTTACTGTTTACAGTAAACCAAATGAGGCCTACAAAAAAAGGACAGCATCTACAGTCAAACATGGTGGAGGTTCAATTATGTTGTAGGGATGTTTTGCTGCCTCTGGCACTTTTCATCCTTATTCTTCTCAGTAACAGCTTCAGCTCAAATTTGATCACTGTCAAGTACCCAGTGTCAGAAAGCTGTGTCTACATCAGAGGTCATTGGTGTTACAGCAGGACAAGTACCCCAAACATACCTAAAAGCCAAAAATGGCTGAATACAACGAGCTGGAGTGTTCTGTAGTGGCCAGCAATTAATCTGTTTCTAAATCCGATTGAACACTTATGGAGAGATCTCAAAATTGCTGTTGGGAGAAGGCACCCTTCAAATCTGAGAGACAGTCTGCAAATGAACCAAATATCCAGCTGAAATGTGTAACAAGCTTGTTGATTGTTATAGGAGGTGATTGGTTTCAGTTATTTTTTCCAAAGGGTGTGCAACCAAATGATGTCAAATTTGGCTTTTTTGTGTTGATCCAATGCACATAAAGGAAATAAACGTGTAAACCAAAACATTTATAATTACAATAGACTTCTTGGAGAAATGGTGCATTTACTGGAAATAATAAGGAGTGTTGATCATTTTGACCATGACTGTAACTATATTCTTCATGCTTAACAGCTTTTTTCAAACTACTTATTTTATATTGTCCTAGTTACTTGTTAACTTGTAAAGCTACACTTAACAGATTAAAAGCACATATGTTAAATGGCCATTTAACAGTAGTATACTTCAACAAGAGTTTAAATGAAATACACTTACAATTTGAAGTTTGATGGTTTTTCCATCTAACTCTATAGTTCTTATTTTGAAGTCCACACCAATAGTGCTAATGTAGCTTTCTGTGTATGTGTCATCCTGAAAAGAAAAAAGAAAGATAAGTAGAAAAATAAGTACTTTATAAGTAATAAGTAATTTATACTGCAGAGATACGTTTGTAAGCAGTAGGGATTTCAACTCAAACCTCATCTATTCTAAGCTTCACACAGACATCTCTTCTATGTTCATTGCTGGGTTGTTCTGTATATAAATTAAACACTTACTGCGAATCGGAGGAGAAGGCAAGACTTTCCAACACCAGAGTCACCAATCAACAGCAGCTTGAATAAATAGTCACTGTAAATGAAAAAGCAACAATCAGACTCTGAAACCTTGAGCCCTTTAAGCTATGTCTACTTCAGGTGGCCCATGTTTAAGGAAAGTGACAGTTGTACAAAAAGTCCAGTTATAATATAAACTTATATAACAAATATAAAATTGTTCTTAGACAAGAAAAAAGGATATTGTTAAGAGGCCTGGGGTAACATCTGGGCCATCTAGAAATAGGGTCTAAACTAGATCAAGCTGGGTACTGGGAGGCTGTTTTCTCCTCCCATTAATGTAAGTTAGTATGCCAAGTTTTGGTAAATCTGTTTCTCTGCATGATGATTGGCCAAAAAACAAAACAAAGAAACTTGTTGTTTTTTTACTATTATGAATGCTAATATCATCTTAAGCATTCAAGTGTGACTTTTTCCAAAATAAATACATTTTCTGACAGTTTTCATCCTTATCCTTCTCAGTAACAGCTTTAGCTCAATTTTGTTCACTGTCAATTACACAAATATGTATCAATGGTAAGAATAAAAGTTCATGTCAACCAAAAAACATAAAATTACCATTAGACAGAACAGTTCTAAAACTGCCAAAAGAAACTATGATTTTTAACAGTTTCTCAGCATAAGCACTTTTCCTAATGCAAAAAATTGGACTGTGTTTGGTAAATGGAATTTAGACCCACTTTACCCATGTCTGATAAAACTTAAATTAAGACCATTGTAGTTCAAAACAATTGGCCTGAAATAACTTTTAAATGCACTAATCATTGTCCATATTTCCATAAATCTGGGCTTGAAAGAAGGTAGTATAATTTTCCCACATGTGGAAATGTTGTCATTACTTAATGAGAGCCCCATACACACAGAAGACCACAATGGCTGTTTATAAAACACTCTGTGCTTTTAGGGCTTGAAGTTGGGTGAAATATGAGAAAGCAGATTAAACATTCCACTGAGGCAGAATTTTAGTTTGATGGGCTCAAACCACTAAACCCTTCTTGACAGAGTAACCATTTCAAAATTAAAAATTTTTCCCTTAATTAATCTTTTGACCAAAGAGGTAAATACAATTTCTGGAGAGGAATAAGAGAACATAACCTTTTCTAATGTAATAATTCAACAGGAACCCATTTGTGCATGTTCTGTGGTTTTCATGAGAGTACACAGAGGGTAATTTGAATACATTTCTAGATTACTAAAAGCAGAAGCAACCTGCTCTGTGTCAAAACAGGATTTGAGACCTTTCACCCATGTCACTATTAACAAATTAAACAAACAAAACAAACAAAAAAACATTAAAAAGTAAGCAGTTGTTATGCCTTTATGTTAAAATCTAACAAAAGACATTTTATAAAGGACACCAGATTTTAACTGAAAAAGAACAACTACTTTGTGAAATCACACTTCTCATATTTCATTTATTTTAAAATAATTGCTACAACATAATTGTCACGTTTCTCCAATCTGTTTGCCATACATCATAAGAAACATTGATGCATTTCTAAATCATACTAGCAATACTTCACATGCCCACTTCTGTCACAGCAATACAAATTACACTATATGTAAAAGAACTGTAGTAATTTCATATCAGCTAAGTCCAAATAAAAACTGGCAAAGCTTTGGGTGTTGGATGTTTAAGCCTAAAAAGGTGGGAGGTGGCAAAACCCCATTACTTGACTCTCACAAAAGCACACACAAAATAAAGCATATTTGTTCCTACTTATCCCCCTGTTTGGCTCTTTTAGTGTTATTTTTAATTCGCTTAAGTTATACACCCCTTGTTACACTGATGACAGCTGACAAAAAACACTTGTGTGATTAAAACAGACAAAATCTGCATACAGAGAAGTTTTGAGTGAGCATTTCTAAATGTTTTTTTTTTAAAACACTTATACAACAAAAACTATACTATCCTGCATCTACATTCATTAATCTGAGAGGGAAATGACTCTTTTTGTACTGTTGTGTATTATAGCAAATATCCTGTAAGAGAGCAATTTGTCCTCTATGGTCTCAACTAGTATGTAATGTCCTCTAAAGGTTTCATCTAACAAACATATGCATAGCAATCGTGGCATATACAACACATAAGAGCAATCAGTTAAGCCATGAATGATCATTTAGGTGCTTCCTTAATTCCATACAGAATTATATATACATGGGCAGTTTTAACTTATATGTGTTCCACGTAAATAAGTAGACCAAATTATGTAAAGACCAACACTATGACAAAATTGCTCCATTTAAACTAAATTTGGCTTTTTGGCTGTTTGTGCTATTTTTTGTTATATGATCATGAATGGGATTTAATACAATATGAACAGATCTAAGCTATGCACTTACTGCATACAAAAACAATGTAGCACGTGAAATCTAAATAAAATAATTTGGTTTGATCAGTCGAATGTCATCACTGAAAACTTTTCCTTAACGTGTAAAATGTAGGTAACATGCTAAAGCCCACAGTTTTTCCAGTTGCTCAGCATTTATGAGATGTTGTAAGAACCATGTCATCTGGCATGTGACCTACACATGACTCTCACACAGTTGAAGAAATGAAGGGTGACTTCTCTTCGTAAAAATACACTTGTCATTTTAACGCCTATAATTTGCGGGTGAAGGCTTGTTGGATTAAAACACAACACAACACACAACTAACAAAAGCCAGACAACGGAAATTGGAGAAACGCATCAATCCGCGTTGATAATGAAGGGAACAGTACAGGGCGGTCTTGTGCTACAAGGCTAAGGAACAACACGCCCATAACGCGGAGATTTATAAAGTTGCAAACTAAATATCATGCAGTGGAAGAGGACATAGCAGATAAACTAAATGCGCCAAGCAGCTGGGAAATGTATTTTATTTCAGCCCTGGTCACATTACTGTTCAGACTTCCGATGACAATCCTAAGTTAACTTAGCTGTCGACACGTGGAAAAGGCAAGTATCTAAGATACTGAGGTCTACACAACTGGTTATTAAAGTCCAAACTGTTTTTTAATTGTTTAGATGTCTATATGCCAAACAACTGACTAATGAAAACGTTACCCCGTGAGGCGATTTCCGGCATAATTTCGTTGTTATATGGTACAGGTTAACAGGAATGCCAAAACATCGTTTTACATAACAAATCACCTATCCTGTTACTCAGAGAACCAGTTTATCCACCGCCAAGCATCGTCGAATGTGTCTTTGTTGACATAGACTTTTAACTTGGTTAATGATAGTAGACCTAGTCAGGAACTGAACCACCCATGGGGAAATCAACAGTTAGTGAGCGTTACTGATGTTAGACGGCGTATTGGCACAAATAATGATCACAGATGTTGGTCGACACAGTCGCTGAAAAACAAAACCGACAACACGACTTTACTTTTACTGTAAATAACAAAACAATTGCCCAACCCGCTAAAAAGCTAAATCAGACAACCTGGAAGCCACAACCACAGTTAGCTGCTAACTAGTCGAGCTAAGGTGGTTTAGCTGTCAAAACTGATGACTGAGCCACTGTTGGCACTTCTGTTAGCCGGCTACAGGCTAACAAGCTATCGAGTTTTCAGTCCACTTACTATTCAGGATTCATCGTGGATTTCACACCGTGAAAGTAATTCTTCTTCTTAAATAACACCTGGGTCTGCGTAAATGAAGTGGAAACAGTCAACTCTGTCCTCCAACGAAAAAAAGTAACTAGCTAGCTAACAGTTCCCCTAAACCACAGGCTACTCGTTTGAAACCCAAAATGGCTGAATCTTCATCCAGGAAACAGCAGCTCCTCAGCGGGCTGCGCAAGCAACCGCCGCTCGGACATTGCGGAAGTAGTAGTTCCACCAACACCGATTTGAATGCAACCAAATAAAACAACAGAACGACAATGACTACATTTCCCTACACCGCCGGGTGTCAGTAATGAGTTCACTGTAGTTTCGAGCGCCTCACTCGCCCCTGCTGCAATCCTGCCCTCTATCATGAGGGGTAAAAATTACGTCATTAGTGAAACGTGGCACAGCCTGGCGTGAATATGAATCACGGATCAATAATGTGTGTGTGAAACAGTCCTGACTCAGGTCTGTCTGTGTCATTCATTTTGTGGAA
>JBBIGC010000145.1:20536899-20562623 GCA_037576955.1 Lepidarchus adonis
CTTTTCTTTTCTTTTCTTTTCTTTTCTTTTCTTTTCTTTTCTTTTCTTTTCTTTTCTTTTCTTTTCTTTTTTCTTTTTTCTTTTCTTTTTTTATTGATGCAAGATGAACTGAATTTTCTCATAATGATACCTCACCTGTTTCAAGTTCAACCAGCTAATTGTAAAATGTTTCAAAACTTGGTATAACTTAGATATTGTGTTTTTGTATTTACTTTGCTGTCTGATATTTAAGCCTTGGGGCTTACACAGAAACACAACCTGTTCAACACAGTAGTCTGAAAGAGTAGGCTACATACTGTGCATACTGTTTGCTTATCAAGCGTAGAAGCTTTTTCTACACGGTATCCTGCACCCCTTTCCCTTCTGGACTATCTCTCAACTCTCAGCTCGGGTCTTTTCTGCTGTCAGTACAAGGACAGCATTCAGGGTGTTTGCCGTTGATATTTGTCAATGGGCCCATGAACTGGGCTTCGACTTGGTCTAATCCAGCAGAGAGGAAGCTGCCTATAGCATAAACAGACCTAAAGAGGCCTTCTGTGTTTGGAGGGGAGAGACAAACTGTGGCACTGATCCTGCATGTAGCAGGCCAGCCCAGTCAAAGCCTGCCCTGTTAATGCAAAGCCTTCCAAGGCCTCTTTACTCTTTAAACTAACAAACCATATGTCGATTGTAGCTTCTCTGAGCAGTGGAAAAGCTGGCTGTTATTCTACTGTCAATTCCATTACTTGCATAAGAATCATCTAATTGTTGCTGGATTCAATCAACCCACCAAAAGAACTCACAAAAATGTTGTTCACTGAAACTGCTAATACTGTGAAAAAAAGAATAACAACAACCATTTACAATAATTGCAAAACATTTTTTGATCTATCTGTAAGTAACTAGAAATAGGAAGAACATTTTGTACAATTGCTCATCATCTGTCATTACAGTATTTGTTTGTCCCAGGCCCACAATCTTAACCTGACACAGATGCAAACTCTTCTCGTTACTCAGTTTAGCTGAAATTAAAAGAACTGCTACATTCAGACCAACATCCTGACTTAGTGTGATGACATTTTTAGATTTCAAGGACAGTTCAACTTCCTGTCTTCCTGGATACCATTGTATTCCAGTGATAGTGAATCTCTCATGTGTAAGCTGAAGCCCCCCTGAGTTCATATAATCAGCCCACAATGGCAGAGGAAATAGTATTTTCATTGTTACAAGCATGTGCATTTAAGGACGTTGTAGATGTTTGCTATGTCGTTTGCTGTAGAGTTAACTAGTATCAGCAAGTATTGTGAAGGTTGTTGCTAAGTTGTTGTATTTTGTGTTCCAGCTATAAAGTGAGATTTGAATGTAAATTGAGCTGAAGCAAACTGAATTCAGTCCAGTGAAAAATAAATAGAAACTTCTGGAAGCTTTCAGTAGCTGTATCTTTATAGAGCCATTTCATTAAATGTTCATTAAAGTGTAAAGAATGTCCACATCATGTAAATGTTCTTCACAAGTTAAATGTTTTTCCTAGAACCATACCTTAATGTCAATGACCACAAAGGACCCGCTTTTATTGTAATGGGAACCTGATAAAACAGCTTGTGCTCACATAGAAAGTACAATGTATTGACAAAAACTTAAAAATAACTGAAACTAAAACACAATTCTAAAGCAAAATTTTCCAAAAGTGTCTTGCAATGTGTAATACTGTCACTTAAACAACAAAGTTCAATGTACAGAACATAAGCAGAGAGTGTGCATTAGATAATTATCAAGCCTTCCTTAGGCTGAGTCGTGTGTCATCGATCAAAAATAGAAACCCAAACTAGGATGAATTACCAAGTGTTCTCTGAGCTCAGAACTCACTGAACCATCAGACACAACATTTTGTTCATACACAATATTATCCAGTCAGGAAGGATCCAAACTAAACAGGAAATGTCAGAAGAAAGGAAAACAAAAATATATATGCTGAGATACCTGAAATGTCTTTCTTTTTGACATTGTGGCTCTTGGCTCTAGAGTTGTTCTTTTTCTCAGTGCTAAATTACTAAACACCTCTGTTATAGAGCAAGTGGAAATTTCGGAAATAAACTGATATTGCAGTGAACCCACATGAATTGCCAATTGTTTACTCTCCACATGTCATTTATGAAACTGACATTGCCAATAATTAAGTATGTAATTTAAATAAGCAATATGTAAGCAATCATTCTCGAAGGCTGTCTAAACTGTGTGTTGCACATTTTTGAGGGTAAGAATCTTGATTTTATTTAAACATTTGAACATATTTTGTTTTAATCAAGAGAGCAGATGCATTATGTACAAGCAGCAGGTATATGGGTATGGAAAAAATGCCTTTGGATTTTGGAATGGAATGTGATCAGAAGTTTATATTCAGTGAGCGTGATGCATTAACATGATGTAGAAAGTAAAACAGAAGAGTAGAATAAGAATGTCACTTTGTCCACAAGAACAGTTCATCCAAAACTCGATAGAGAGGCACAATGCCCTCATTACAAAGTCAGCTGTATAGCTGAGATTTCTGTGGAGTAAAAACATTGACACTGGACAAGAAATGTGGAAAAAAGCATATAGTGGGATATATGTTCATAAGTTCATATTTTCTAAATTAGCCCTGAATTGTATTTTTAACAGCTGGACATCTTGGTCAGAACAACCCCAATATGACAAGTCTTATGAAGTGTTCCTAATATGCAGTGGTTATACCTACCAAAGGAGGTCCGAGAAAGGACAACCAGTGAACGGGCAACAGATTCATGGGAGTCCAAGGCTCCATAATGCATGTGGGGAGCAAGGTTTTTCTAATCTTACAGAAGAACTTCTGCGCCACCAATTGCTAAAAATGTTAATGATGCTATGACAGAAAGATCACAGCTTGCAGTTTATGGGGCTGTATAGCCATAGGTTTCTCAGAGTGACCATGGTGACTCCTGTCCACTGCCAAAGGGCACAGGAGCATCAGGACTGAACCCTGGAGCAATAAAAGAAGGGGGTGGTCAGTTGGGTGAGTGTGTATTATTTACCTGAAAGTGGAAGTGGAGACAGGATGCACTATGGGTAGAAGGCTTGTCAGAGGGAGGCAGTGTGGCACTGTGTTGTGTTTATTCATTTGGCTTTTATCCAAAGCAACTAAAGGAACAATCAAGCACAGGTGGATTTAATGGATTTATGGCAGTTCGTTGTAAACCACAAGCTATATCCTTAACAGTCAACAGATCTCAACCTAGCTGAACACCTTTGGACTGATTTGTTAGTGCCCTCTTTCACCATTAAAGTACCAATTGAGTTAATATCTTCTGAATATTTGTAGTTGTAGACTCTAGGGCGTGGAGCATCAAGGGTGACCCAACACTTTACTAAGACCATTTATATTGTTTTGTCTTTTCATTTGTTGTTTGTCTGTACGTTCAATGCGATGAGTCATGTTTGCTCATTATACACACACTATAATATGGGAACAAGAACTAAGGTTTCTCGGCCACAGACCAGGGTGAACCTAGAGCATGATTTTTTTTGTGTGTGTTTGTCTCATCTAGCAATACTTGACTCAACTATAACTAACAAATAAATGCATTTTTAGTTAAATTAAGACTGTCAATGTGTTACCGCGAACGGGAACGGGAACCAGTGAATTCGTGCGGATTATTTAACCAGAACGTTGTAAACTACCGCCCCCTTGTGGTAATAATGTTTACCTTCAAACAAAAATGGGCGAGATTAGAAGTGGTGTATATCTAAACCAGTAAAAAAAAAAAGCTGAACAACAAATAACAAAGCCAGGTATAGAGAAATGTTAAATCTAAATCTAAATACACGCAAAAATTCACATATACATATTATTTTGAAAGCCTTTGCATGGTGGAGTCTAATATTGATTGTATGTATGATTCCATATACTTAAGATTAAAAATCTATACTTACTGAAGGCAATCACTGTATGTGTTAGACTGCATGATTTTCTTTGAATCAATAACTGGGTAAAACAAAAAGGTCTATTCGCAAACAGTGTCTGTTGTTCAAATTTGACTTTTTTTTTAAATTAACAGTTAATAACAATTAATAAACCTCATAGAGCTTTTACTCTGAAAATCTCAATATGTAGCTGTCTACATAGCTACCTAGGAAACATACCTTCATGCTGTAATTTCTTTTGTAAATATGCTATGACTTATCTGAAGCCTTTTTTAAACCTCATAGAGCTTTTACTCTGAAAATCTCAATATGTAGCTGTCTACATAGCTACCTAGGAAACATACCTTCATGCTGTAATTTCTTTTGTAAATATTCTATGACTTATTTGAAGGCTTTTTAAACCTCATAGGGCTTTTACTCTGAAAATCTCTACAGGAAGTTCACAACCTGGGAAGTCCGACAGGATGCGCGGATCCCTCTGAGGGATTTCCCTTGATTTAATATCCTCTCGGATTGGACTGATACAAAAAAATAGCATATCTGAAAAAAACACTGCGTGTGCAATGTCTGAGACATACGGTACGGAACCTTATTTTGTGCTTTAACGTGTTGTCAAAGGTCTTACAGCGTGGTTACGCTGATTTAGCAGGTGTTCAGTTCTCTCCTCGCTCTGATTGCTCGCAGGCTAAGCGCTCTTCACGTCTAACGTTAGCATCCACAGTCGCAGGACGGGCATGTAAACGCCAGTCCCGTCGTGGGTGGATAGGTGCAGGATTGAACCAGATACTACCGCTAACCCGGGAGGTCGATTCCAAGTGTCAGGGTGGGACAGGGACGTCTTATTTATCGTATCGGTCGCTGCGCTGCTGTTTTATTTGTCTTAATATTTTACCGAAGCCTGAGTCAGTTTATCCAACACTGCTGATTTACCGAGATTACTGTTTGTGCTATTCAACATCGTGATTGCTATTGAAGAGTAAATACAGTTAGTATCAGACTTAACCCAAGCCTGATTCCATTTACATTACTGACTATATATGACTATAAGCACTTCTATAGAAAACGGTAGTCGTAAACAAACAGTGGGCACATATTACTGGCAAAGTCTATAGTGCAGATGTGCCCAGATCTGATTCTATGGGGCTTATGTCGAGCACATTTTGATGATTCTGGGTATATTCCCCTGTTAATTGCCAGTTTCAGTGAGTGTTTTAGATTAAGGGGAAGTAGTCCGCTGTAATAAACTTCACTTCTGTAGCTATAGTATAATGCACCTCTCCTAAGTGATCACTGTCAGAAACATGTTTGTATTAAACATATACTGTGTAGTATTTTGTAATATGCTGTGTTGTTTTATGTAGGTGAATATTTACAGTGATTTATATATGTGGTATCTGATCTAGTATAACAGCAGATGTTGCCACATCCACTTCTTGTGAAAAACCATATATGATAAGCTTCACTAAGCATGCTAAACGATGTAGTATTCCAGGCATAAATACAATGTAGTAATTGTATTTGTGAGTAAAAATGGTTTTTGTTTTGTCTTCAGATTTTTTATTCAAGTTCCTTGTCATTGGGAATGCAGGAACTGGAAAATCATGTCTCCTTCACCAGTTCATAGAGAAGAAATGTATGTTCTTTTCCAATCACAACACATTCAAGCTCATTTTTAATTCCAGCTTCTAATAAAACACACATGTCTTTATGCATTCTTTTATTTTCCTGCAGTCAAAGATGACTCAAACCATACAATTGGTGTAGAGTTTGGCTCAAAGATCATCAATGTGGTCAACAAGTTTGTCAAACTCCAGATTTGGGACACAGCAGGGCAGGAGCGATTCAGGTATATTTTAAGAGCTGAGAAGGTGTGACGACCTTTGTTTGAAAACTATTTGCATAACCTGCAGCACACCTGGCCGCTCAGGAATATTAAGCATTACAAAGGACTGTTTGCTCTTCTATAGGCTAGAGGGAATAAATGGGCTAAATCATTGTTTCTCAAGGGCAGAAATAAATGAGAAAATATTTTGACTTTTTGTTGCAGTTGAGAATGGATATGGCTCAGATTTTACACCACTCACTAAAGGTGAAACACACAAATGGGAGACCTAAGACTAGAATACATTTAAGATATTTATCTGCAAGTGACCACTAATGAAATCCCTAATAATATCAAGTATATCAGTTGCTTTGCTTTTTCACCAAATGTTTAGAATAATATTTAGAATAATGTTTTCCATTAACCAGCACTGAACGCTGATTACTATGCATTTTAAATGTTTTAATTTCCTTGTTTCCCCAGATCTGTAACAAGAAGCTATTACAGAGGTGCAGCAGGGGCTCTTCTTGTTTATGATATAACTAGGTAAGTTCTTATGGTGGTTAACTCTGCTATGATATTTTTAAATATATATATTGGATTAACCCTTATGTGTTTTTCAGTCGAGAGACATACAATGCTCTGACCAACTGGCTGACAGATGCCAGGATGTTGGCCAGCCAGAACATTGTCATAATATTGTGTGGCAACAAGAAGGACCTTGATGCGGATCGTGAGGTCACTTTTCTGGAAGCATCCCGCTTTGCTCAAGAGAATGGTGCGTCTGTCCAGTTAGCAGCATACAGTCGTGTGAAAAAATAAGTACACACATGTAGTTGTGAATTATTTTTAACATACAATTATAGATAAACAGATACCAGAGCTGCATCAGAAGGTTTGGATATACTGGAATTTACTGGAACAGCTGGTTCTGGACAAATTGTCATTCAAAATCAACACCATTTCATTATAGTAGATTGATATTTAGAAATCTTATAAAATCTATGGTCAGACACATGGGGATCCATAACCTTTTTTGAAGGCCTTAGAGAGTTCTTTAGATCTTGGCAAAATGACACCACACGCTTCAGTAGCAAAGAGAGCAGCAAACCTAAGATGTCAGGTTGAAAAAAGACCTGCAGGAGGTTCTTACCAATGGCATCTAATCTGGAAAACCTGATTCTAATTTGTGGACTTGAAGGATGTACTTAGTTTTCCAACATGACCTGTATTTTTGCTTATTTAATTTATGAAAACAACTACAAAATGTAAATATTAGGTGTAATTTATTGGATAAACATAATCAAATTTATCTGCAGGCACCATATTTAAGAGATCAAATGTTTGCTTATACAAATACTGTATGCTTAAACAATTTCCATGGGATGTATGTATTGTACATCCCATGCTTCACAGTGAGGCTCTGTAAGGAAGAACCCTGACCTAAAAACACCATTCTCTGCCCTAATTAATACCAGTAGTTCTTATTTTAATTACAGCTTTACTGAGTTCCTATATTTAGTGTTAAGTGTTTAACTCCTTCTGAAAAAAAATCTTGCTTTACTAGCAAATTTTAGGTTTGTACTACGTTTGGACCACAAGAGGACACTGTAGACTTATAAACAGACACAAGTGTTGGCGAGGAGCTCTCCAGGTCAGGTTCTAGGCTGAATATAGGACCCGTGGCATATTACTGAACTACTGGCTGTTTTTCTGCCTTGTTTCCAAAGAAGCTGGGATTTTGTTTAAAATGTAAAAAAAAAACCAATGTGTGTACGAATCATGTAAACTGGAAATATCACAGAGATGTTGATGTTGAAATGTTGAAACTCAGTATTTATTGATTGATTGATTAACTAGTTGATTGATTCATTCATCGGTTGATTGGACAAATACACAGTCATGTGAAAAAGTTAAGACACCCTATAAAATATTTAGTTCTTTATTAAGAACATATCTATGTCTAATCTTGTTTTTTATCTCTGAAACAGAAAGTGATTTAATTACAATGAACCTTGATTTAGTCATTAAACAAAAGTTATCAACAAAAATGTGTATTCTAACTAAGGAAAAAGTTAGGACACCCTACCCCTTAATAGCTATTGTTACCTCCTTTGGCTAAAATAACCACAGTGAGACTCTTCTTGTAGCCATCTAGCCGTCTCTGACATCGGTCTGAGAAAAGGTTACCCCACTACTTAATGCAACTTCTTTAAGCTGTGAGATGTTTTTTGCATGTACAGCCCATTTCAAGTCACCCACAGCAATGGGATTAAGATCTGGGCTTTGACTTGGTCTATCAAGGATTTTCAATTTCTTCATCTGTTTTCAGCCCGTCCTTGGTGGATTTACTGGTATGTTTTGGGTCATTGTCGTGTTGCAGAATCCAGTTCCACTTCAGCTTTAATGCTGTTACAGATTGTCTCACATGTTTGTAGAATCCAGGCCTCAGTTGTTTTGGAAGTCCTTCACTTGTAGACAATTTTCCAGACAGTGGAATGGTTGATTGCCTCTTACCTCAGACTTATAAGCAGCTACAATCTTCTTTCTGAAGGCCTCAGACAGCTCCTTTGATCCCACCATGGTGTTCATGCTGACCTCAACACTTGCACCAAACTGAATGTCAGAAGTTTAAAGCAAACCGCCCTCGAAATGCTGAGTACCGGTGTTCTAATCATGTACATCTAATGTGCTACACTTGTGTGTGATTTGAGCCATTTTAATTGGGAATAAAGGTGGGGGGTCCTAGTTTATTTTTCACCTGAAATGATATTTTACAGAATATTTTGAAAAGTCTTCAGTTTTAATAGATTAGTTGCAGATTAAATATCCATATGTCTAGAAATGTTACAAAAACATACAGGCTTTCATAGGGTGTCCTAACCTTTTCACATGATCACAAGATTGATGCCAGCAACACTTTTTAGATAAGTTGGAACAGGGGCTTATCATCATGCTTATAAAAAGATCATCTTTTTTACATGATTAACATTTGGTAACTTAGAAGATCAGTTGCTGTTGAAAGTGAAATGTTGAGGTTTGAAAAATAAATGTCACTTTGACTTAATTTCTCAGAATTCCGTGAATCTTTTTATGATGATGTGTACCACATATAAGGAAATCCTCAAATTATTTGCAATGTGATGTTCTTTAATAATTGTGCTATTTGTCACTGTATTGATCCACTTACCCATCTTTACTTCTGAGAGACTCCGCCTTTCTAGGATGCTCTTTTATATAAATAATGTTGCTGACCAATTGTTAATTAACATAAATAGCAAGAAGTTCCTCCAGGTGTCTTCTTTACATATTTTTTTGCCCAGTCCCAGCTTTTTAAATTGTACTGTGGGCATAACATTTTAAATCGGGTTATGTTTTCCATAAAACAGCAACTCTCTTCAGTTTCAACATTTGATTTTCCATTAATGTTGTTACTTACATTTTACACAGCATCCCAATGAATATATTGGTGAATAAACAGCCAATAACTGTGGACATGAATGCAGTCACTACAAATATGTGCTAATGTTTATAGTCTTGTGGTAATGTACCTGTTAACTAATAGAGGCATAAACAGTGTTGATTAGTAAATTGATCTTGAATATAAATGTGTGTGTCTTTCAGAGCTCATGTTTTTGGAGACCAGTGCTTTAACAGGGGAGAATGTGGAGGAGGCATTTGTCCAGTGCGCCCGTAAAATACTCAACAAAATAGAATCTGGTACTGCTACACATTTCATGCTGTTACAGCATACACTATGCCTTGGTGTTGTATGCTATGAATGGGGCAGAGATAGATCAAGAGGCGCGCCACACCGGCAGCGGCTCCTATTGGTCACATCACTGTCCACCACCCACCCCCACCCCCACCCCGAATGCAAACCGTAATGTGTAAATGTATGTGCTATGTTCGGCTAATTTTTTTAGCTCAGTCATACTGCCTGTTTTTTCCATCTATTGTCCCAGTGTGTAACACACACATTTTCTTAAGTTCATGCTACCTCTCTAAACTGACCTGTTTGTCTGCCCCAAATAGATGTATGAATGTGGTCTGGGAGGTCACATCTCGGACATGTAAAAGTGTACTGTCAAATAAAGGCTCATCATGGTTTTGGTTTTGTTGGTTAGGTGAGCTGGATCCAGAGCGAATGGGTTCAGGGATTCAGTATGGTGATGCTGCTCTGCGGCAGCTACGCTCTCCAAGACGAGCCCAGGCTGAGAGCGTGCAAGAGTGTGGCTGTTAGCCCCAGTGCTGCTAGAGCCAATCAGCCAGGTGAGTGGAGAGAATTTTAGAAGCTATGCCTTCAGTGTGCTTTACAGGGGTATAAATATTTGGTCACACAGTGATTACATTTAGATGTAATTATTTTGGAAATTGTTCAATGCCTTTTGAAATGTCAAACTTCACCACCAGAAAAAGAACATAACGTAAACTTAAATTGTTTTATTGATTTTCTAAATGAAATGAACAATTTGTATGCATGACAAAAAACAACATAGCCAATGTTTGTGGTTTATTAGGGCTTCACTCAAGTCATGTGTAGACAATTCCAGAGCAAAATAAATGACTTGACTGTTCAAGCCTCTGGGAGTCTAAGGCAAAGATTTAAAACTGAGGATCTGAGACTCTTTAAAGCAGCAGTCCCCAACCTTTTTTGCGCCACAGACCGGTTTAATGTCAGACAATATTTTAGCGGACTGGCATTTAAGGTGTTGCGGATAAAAACAACAACTAATACAGAACCATATAGAACCATAATGTTTTTCCCTTTTGCTGTATTTTTAAAAGGTGGAATCACCAACTTCTAATAAAGGCAATGTGTTTTTATATGAAATGTTAATTTTGATCAATTAAATGTAAATGTTTTGTAATTTGTTACTGAAAATTCTATTTATGGAAATACTAAATCCTAAACATCGCTTCCAAGATAACAATTTTTAAAAGAGTAAATATAGTTTTCAGATATTTCAGATTTTGGGGTTTTGTTAACATTTTAAAAAAAGAATACAAATCTAAGACACACGGCCACACATCTCTAGGATTCTATCTGATTTAACATGGATGCTATCTGATTTATTGTGGAATTACCAATTAATATTACAGAGTATAACTGTCAGTCCTATGTAACATCCCCTTCCCTTCCCTCTTGTCTGTAAAAGGATGTTGGTAGCAGCTTGCCAGCATCTGTACTGTATTTGGCATGCTCTAGGAAGGAGGAGTTCTCTTTGATATCGGGGACTATTTTGGTCATTAACACCCCCTGAGCCCTGCTCAAGTTAGCTTTTGCATGCCCGAGTGACGATGACACAGCGATGCTGAGCCACGCTAAGCATATCCCCCTCTCCAACTTCCCCAAACATGCACACATACACATACAGGTTCACTCTTTCCCAACTAGAGAAAGCGCAACTGCCCAAACTTGTTGCCACCCCAGAACTTATCAGTTGTTCCACACATGCACGCACAGAATAGTGCAGGGCAGCAGTTATATTTAACTCCAGACATTCTGTGTCCTTCCCAGACCCATGGCAGGTTTCTAAGGTCCCTTATTTGGCTACTTTGGAATGCTGACCAGAAATAGAGATCCAAGGTGGATCCAAGGTATCTGTGGAAGGAGAGTACTAATTAACATGCAGCTGCTCATAGACAACTTAATGATCAGTACTTAGAGATGGATAACAGGGTCTCATTTAGTAATGGTGCATATTCTTTGTTAGATTATCTCCCAATTAAGCCACATCACTGTTTAGTACATTCCCTCTTTGAAAATGGCAGCTCATGAAATGTACAATTATTAACTGATGTTAATTATGGCTATGCCCACACAAGACTGGGAGTTTTTCCCTGCTGTTTGGGGCCCCGATGCCATATAGAACCCTTTTATAGAGGTTCTGTAACTCTAGACCTGCTGGGTCTAATGCTTTGGAACTAAGGAGTGTCCACTTAGTATAAAGCTCCTCATTGCTGAAGAATTTATAATCCCTCTATCCAATGCTTAGTTGGGTGACCTTAGAGATATTTGTGGCTACTCCAGAGCGCCCCATTCTGTTAGCAGTGCTTTCCTGTGGAGCTGTTCACAAAAAAAAAAACAAATTCACTTCACTGTATTGGTGCAAAAATACAGAAGTGAGTTAGGAAAAATAAAAATATAGAAAATCCATTTGAAAATATTCAAAGCAAGAAATATTTAACGGTTAGGCTAGTATAGTAACCCTTGTAGAATAGTACCTTACAAATGTCTCATGAGCACCCTTGGTCCTTCCCCCTCATTGTCCATGTTTCTGAACTTTGAAGCTGTTGAAATGTGTTTAAGTGTAGTTTTTGTGTTGCATCTAGTGAAAGTCAGTAGAACATTTGTGACTATTTTGAATCAGCTGAAATGGTTCTTAATCTGTGTAATTGGTTTCTAATGTATGATCTTGACTTGTTTAACAAACACCACAACAGAAGGTAATTAATATCTGGTGCTCCACCTAATTCAAAGGTGCAGTTGACCTGTCCTGTTGGTTAAAAAAGCAGGACAGATTATACAAATTACAAGAATATTATGTTTAAGCACAAATCACAAAACATTTCCCAGGGCTCGTCATGAAATGCTGAGGAAGCTCTTATTAATTACTATGCTAGATTGATTATGTCTGTTTTATTTATTTGTTTTATTTTAGTTTAGTTAGCACTGTTTTTCTCAATATTCAGGATTTTGATTAGAAGGTTGTTGTAGTTTTAGTTACATATGACACTATTACTTTATTTGCTGTAGGTAACACTTAGGTGGGGAGTATTACCTTGCATTACTGCCAAGGACCTACAAAAAGGTTTGGCTGCCACAGAAATGATACACACACTGGTCCACTGTGCAGCACTGTGGTGCAAACCTCATTTACAGGTTATGATAATTAGAAGGCAACTTTAACTATGATCTCATGAGAAAAGTGAATGCCTAAAGGATGCAATGGAGCACTTAAATAAACCAAAGGATTTCTATAGTCAAACTGTCTGATGGAACAAAAGTTGAGCTCTTTGGCAGTTACATTTTTTTTCACAAACTTAAAATTCAAGGATTTCAATACTATTCTAAATCTGTAATTAGATTTTTTAACATGCAAGATGGTCTACAAGAGTGCTCTGCAAGGAAAAATGGCAAAAAAAATGTTGGGAAACTTTCAGCCAAGTAAATTTTACAAATTGGGTGCCCGAATTCATGCATATGCCACATTTTATTATATGTATTTAAACGTTGAGTTTAAAAGTTGAATTACACAAATAAATAATAACTGCATTTGAATTATTTTTTTTACAGGAATGGTGTCAGCTTTTTACTTCATCAGCAAAATGTGCAATTTGATGATAGTGATTGATGTTGGGTTAAATGTTCCCTTTTTTGTTTTTTTAGGCAGGTTTAATGAAGATAAGGAAGACATCGGTGGGGAATGGGGTGAACGGCCCAAGAAAGTGAAGCAACTCTTCCCTCACCTTCCTTTAACTTCGGTTCAGACATGTCAGAGATCCTGGGACGCCTGTGCGCTTCAGAACGGTCTGAAAAACGTCAACTGCCCCACTGGGTCGAGGCAAAGATACCCGCTGTGTTAAAACCCCGAGGATGATGAAGCTTATTGAAAGTTCTGCACTGAGCTATCTTAACCTTTTGTCCAATTCTACCCCCATTCACATATGTAGATCTTGTGTAGAGAAGAGCTTATATAATTAATTTGGAGCATGTTTTATGGACTGCATTACAGAACGTTTAATGATTAGGTTTTATCAGCTCGGGAATAGGTCAGTGCTGACCTGAAGGTCTCATCAGTGACAGCTGTTGTGTCTGCTGGCTTTTTGTTCACTCTGCAGATCACATGTCTGGTTATTCATTTTGATCTGATAGGGCAATATACCTGAATATATTGTGTATTATGTCATTGCCATCTTTTGTAAGAATGTGTGGACCTTCTGTTTTGATGCTTTTGGAGCACAACATATATCAGAGAAGTTATGTTACTGTTAAAAAACATGCAATGTCAAAATATAGTATATATGAACAACCAACTATCTCCACCTGTACATATATGAATTATGTAATATGAAAATATTTGAAATATTGTAGCTGGAAAAGTCATTGATACAGTGTACTATCCTATACAGCATACAATATGCATCCTGTTGTCCTGTAAATATCTTGAAAAGTTCATTAGTTTGATTCATATGAAGTGTTATATATCAAATTAGTATCTAACTTTCAAATCATGGGCAAACATCTGCAGATATCTTAAAATGTATGTTGAGTGTTACATTCTGCATTTTCTAGGACCCTCGCTTCAGCCCTATCTGATGGGTTTTATGTTGTTATTACCTCTTGGTCACATTATATTTTTGTTATTTAACATATCTCAAATCTCAACTGCAAAATGCATCTTACACTTGTTATTTTTATAGCTTTTGCATACTGAAAGCTTTTTCTCTTAAAATCATGATCATTCTGGACATTACAAAATATCTTGTTTAGATTATAAACAAGATGATTGTTATAAAACATTAATATTTGAGAAGAACCCTCAAAAGCATGCTTATTAAATGAATTAAATGTCTATAAATTTAAAATTTGATTAGTGTGGAGTCGCCGCCTAACTGTCTTTCTCAGTATTTTCAGGATTTTGATTATACCAGAACAGGCAACTTCAAGGTTAAAGAAGGTTGTTATGATATAGTTACATATGACACTATTACTTTATTTGCTGTAGGTAACACTTAGGTGGGGAGTATTACCTTGAATTACTACCAATGACCTACAAAAATGTTTGGCTGCCACAGAAATGATACACTGGTCCACTGTGCAGCACTGTGGCGCAAACCTCATTTACAGGTTATGTTCATTAGAAGGCAACTTTAACTATGATCTCATGACAAAAGCAAATGGCTAAAGGATGCAAATGAGCATTTAAATAAAGGCATTCTATAGTTTCTAGAAATTTTCTGATCAAACTAAAGTTGAGTTCTTTGGCAATTAAAAAAATTATTCCCACATTTAAATACTACTCCAAGTCTGTCACTGGATCTTTTAACTGCTATACATGTAAGATGACCTATGATTATTTCCAAACTAAAAGCATTCTACAAGAAACATTTTGGGAAACTCAACCAAAGTGAATGTTACTAAGTGTGTGCCCGAACTGATGCATATGCCACATTTTATTACATGTATTTAAATACATTTATTATATTTTGAATTATACAAATAAATAATAACTGCATTACAAATATTCATATTTAAAATGGTTTCTTGCAGGAAAGATGTCCACCTTTCACTTAGAATACCAGCAAAATGTGCAACTTGACAATAGTCAAGGTGAAGTGCTGCCCAATACGTTTTGAAGGATTTGGTTATTTCTAAGCAGGTAACACTTCATAATTCCGACCTTCAGTCATCAGTTAACAGAAGGGAACTCTAAGGATGTTCCCCTGGCAGCCATACATGCTTATGCCATAACTTTGCTCTACTGCTAGATTATTTGCAAAGGATCATGAGCATTTCTTTTCCTTTTTCATACTTTCATCCTATTATTTCTGCTACAAGGTCTTTATATCATCTGTCTACAATATTCCAGAATTGTCCAAGCTTTTTTAATTGGCCCTTTGATTTTTGAGGCTTACCTATGATTTATAACTTGTGCTGAACCTTCTGTATTTACTCTGGCAAGGTCTTCTCTTGGCTTTTGACACAGATATAAGCACTTCCGTATTTTTAAAACTACTAACCTTTTTTTCTTCCAAGGAAAGAATTGTCCAGTTAGCCACAACAGTTGTTTTGTGTTTTCTGGGCCTCCTGGTGTTTCTGAGCTTGTTAGTGTATTATTTCCTTTAAAGAATGAACTAAATAGTTGCTTTGGTGACATTTTTACTAGTTTTAGTTGTGTTTCGATTGTTCAGCTGAATGATAGCTTGGTTAACTCAAACTTCAATCCTTACCCTATGAAAATAGTGACATTTCCTACAATGTTCTGACAGTCGTAAATACCGTTATGTTTAAACTGCGAGCTTAAATTCACTAATTAATGTAAACGCAAATATCCTCTGGCAGAGTTAATGCCTTTTTTTGTGTGAACTCTCAAATGTCTCTTGTAACCATGAGATTTTTTTGTCACCTATAGCTCCAGTCTGAGCATTCCTTGTGACTGGCTCCTGCTGTCTGTGCTACAAGAACATTTTCTCTTGTCATTTTGATCCACAATTCAGGTCAGCTGAGCATGAAGCAACGTGCCACGAAGCACATTGTTAAGTGTTAAAATTGCGTAATTGTATAATGTGAACAATTTACTTCAATTAATTAAGATCTTTTCAATCTCTTGCCAGACATTTTATTCTGAAGGCCTTATATAGTTCTTTAGATCTCAACATTGTAAGATCACACAATTAAAAAGCAAAGAAAACCAGACCCTAGATGTCAGGTTTAAAGGTCAGGTGGCACCTAATATGGAACAGCTGATTCCAACTTTCTGAGCTTGAAGGCATGGTAAGTGTAAGGGCAAACTTTAACAATATGGGATGTTCTTTTTTTAATGATTATATTGGGCAAAATGCTTAAACCCAAACTGTCTGTGAGTAACTGTAAGTAACAAAAACGGGTATTTATCATTTTTGAGGAACTATGTAAAGTTTTAATACATTAAACACATTTTAATTGCACTGATTTAACAAGTGCAAGCCTGAAGCTTGGAACCAAACAATTTAATCCAAGTACACTGTGCAAAAACACAAATATAAACAAATATATACACACAATTTAAATTTCATATTACAATTCAATCCATTAACACACCATTTAAACAAGCTGTGGTGCTAAAATATTACCAAGAAGATAAATCTAAATAAATGGCTTAAGAAGGCTACATCCCCACATTTGTCCATAGTAGCTGTATCCCATTTGTTCTGTTCTGCTGTTACTGTTGGACTTTCAAATGCATCCAAACCTCGTTAGCTCGCCCCTATTGGTCAGAGCTCTCAATTTGGCGAGAGGCAGGGTTGGCAAGCTATTGTAATGAGGGCAAATACATAGAAGAAATCTGGGGGGGGGGCAAGCTAACACGGTTTGACTGTACACTAGAACACATTCAAATACAAGTCAATCTTTTCTACAAAACCTTTAAACAAGCTTTCTCCAGTCTGTTAGTGGGTGGTAAATCTTCATGCTTCAGTGGCTCAGGTGCAATATTATGGCTTCATTATCAAGATCAAACAATTAATATCCAAAAAGAAATGCAGCTTTTGTAATGTCACTTAGGACAGATTACCATTATTATATTTTGAATTTATTGTACATGATAAATATTTATCTTCACCTTCATAAAACCGAATTGTACTTGGCCAGCAAATTCCAAATTAAGGTGACCTCTATTTTGGTGAGCTTCAATTGTCAATACATTATGTATTTAAGTGTTTGTGATCTGTAGTGTAAGCTCACATGTGCAGTGATGATCTAGTGGTTAGGACCTTGCCCTTGCAACTGGAAGGCACCACTGAGGTAACCCTTGAGCAAGGTACCCCACTTCACTGCTCCCTGGACACCGTTGCTGCTCTGCATGTGCATGTGTGATGGGTTAAATGCAAAGATCACATTTCATTGTGATGCACTTTGTGTTCACAATGACAAAGAGTCATGTTCACTTTAAAAAGCATTGTTCTCAAAGGCTGAGTTGGTTTCTGAGCTCTTATGTAGGCACTAAAGCGGCTAATAACCTAAGAATAACCTGTGATAGCTGAATAAGCCAAAAACTGCAATATACTGAAACAATACATCATTTGGCATGATATTCATTTACAAAACTTTAAAAAACCTGATGCACAGCATATAAATTCCACACCACACCCGTTATAATGAATGCCTCTGAACATTATTTGTTGCACATCAAAAACTACACTTCAGTTTGTCTACTCCTGAAAGATCACAAAACTGCATAGATTAGTACTCTCTAGCATACAAGCATGTAAAACAAAACATTAAACTGTGATCTGACCTGCAAATCTACCACCTTGAAAACCCCAAAACATTTTAATAACACTATGCAGTATATTTCACATTAAACAAACAGTGCTGGCAAGTAAAATATGTGAGTAAATTTAAGGTATTTTGACCCATTTCAGATCAGCTATCTACTATGGATTACACCATGGAATGAATGGAGAGTCGTATAAACTTATGAAACACTTCTATATCACATTCCACATCAAAGACAAAGAATGAAATACCTTATTTGCCAATGCAAAGAGGCAAAGTCATTAAAAATCTTAAAATATGAAAACATTTAGAGTCTAGAACATAGACTTGTGCCCTTAATACAGAATTTGAGTGATACATTCATCATGCAAAAAGCAATGAACTTATAGTAAAACTAAACTTTTAAAAAAGTACCTAATGATGATGTGATGCATTTGCTATGCAACATAATTTGGAGCATAAATTAATGGATGGTAATTATACCTACACTCCAACCAGGGCTTAAACATCAGCTTGTTAGATTTGATTTTTCACGACAATAATCCAAGGAAGACGGCTAAGGTGGGAACCCACCTCCTTCAGTGACCACATGTAATGTTGTTGGGAGCCTGAGAAGTCAGAGTAGTCAATTTCCTCTTCACACAACTGTGTATTAGGTTTCACCGTGACCTAGCAGAAAAGCAGCGCATGTACTCTGTCATCCAGGGGTTGTACTCTGGGGTGATCTTGCTTTTGCTCATCTTCTCCAGGTCAGCAGATTTTGACCTCTGCTTGTCAAACTTTTTCATCTGCTTCTCAACCTCACGTCTGGTTTTTGCTCTTAGTGCCGACTCATGGATCTGGGTACAAAAGAAAGAATGAAAACAACTTAAGTGTAAAAATGTGTACACTGAAATTTAACCCAAATGACACTAGCAATTTCACTACTGAGAGTAAATGCTATTGGTCAGTGTTTCAGATGCAGATTAAGCTTTGCCCTGAACTACGTACATGAACATAGCAGGGGTGTAATAATGGTATCTCACAAAAGTGAGTACACCCATCACATTTTTGTAAATATTTTATTGTATCTTTTCATGGGACAACGCTGAACAGTGTTAACACACAGCCATTAATGTATAAACCGCTGGCAGAAAAGTGAGTACTCCTCTAAATGAAAATGTTCAAATTGTCCCCAAAGTGTCAATATTTTGTGTGACCACCATTATTTTCCAGCACTGCCTAAACTCTCTTGGGCATGAGGTTCACTAGAGCTTCACAGGTTGCCACTGGACTCTTCCACTTATACTCTTCCATGAAATCACAGAGCTGGTGGATGTTAAGAGACACTGTGCTCCTCCACATTCTGTAAGCAAGCACACTTGTCTTTGTACACCTCACCTGGATGCAGCCACACGGGCACTCAACTTCTTTGGTCGACCATGACGAGGCCTGTTCTGAATGGAACCTGTCCTGTTAAATCGCTGTATGTTCCTGGCCACTGTGCTGCAGCTAAGTTTCAGTGTGTTAGCAATCTTACAGCCTAAGTGGTTTAGACATCAATGGCTGTGTGTTGAATTATTTTGAGAGGCCAGCAAACTTACACTTATACAAGCTGTACACTAACTACATTGTTTTAAAGTGTCATATCCTCAGTATTGTCCCATGAAAAGATAATAAAATATATACAATATTCAGTTTTGTGAGATACTGTATGTTGTATCATCACTTGTTATTTCAAAAACATTTTTAATTACACCCCTAACAAATATACAATTTATACTTAATAAAGTCTTTAAGTGATAACACAATGGGGCTATATAACAATACTCTTGCTCACCTCCTTGGTTGATGCAGCTGGACCAACATTATGAGTTTTTTTGGAAGCAACCTCAGCCTGTCTCTCTCCTGAGCCATACATTGCAAAAGGGTGTCGGTCTTCTTTGTCAGTGTCTTTGGTTGTTCCCATGTCTTTGGTTATCTGTTGCTTGTTCTTAGATTTGCTTGGCTTGCGTAAATGGCGAAGTTTGTTTTTTGTTTTGCTTTGGTTATCTGTTTCTGGTTGGACCACAGAAGCAACAGGGGAAGGTTCTCTGCATATCCCATCATCCTCTTGAAGTTCAGCATCTACTGGGACTTGTTCTGTAATGGAAAAGAGATTCCCTGAGTTTTTGCATTCTGGCCAACCCTTAAAATAAGTTAAAACTCCTGGAGAGGCCCATTATAAAATATTCATGTGTTTCTCAGTTCTACTACTAATACTTATGTAAATTGAATTGCACTTATTAACAAACTGGGCTTACCTGTAATGGGGGATTGTATGATTTCTCTCTCGTGCACAGGTTCAGGCTTTACAGGAGCAGCGATCTCAGACCCTGGTGCTGAGGAAGTTTTCTCCTTCACCTGTATGGGTTCAACTTTATTTTTGCTGAGAGGTGTAGATTTACCGCTGGACTCAGTGTCACTTCCCCATTCCCCCCAGAACCAGGGGTTGTGTGCTTGCTCAAGCAGTCGTCTGGATAGCCTGTACTTCACCAAGTCTTCGTAACATTTTGCGTACGTTTCCCACTTCGGGTCTTTGAATTTCTTCATATATTCAGATCTTATCCGCTTAGTCACCATGTTCCTCTCCTCCTAGTGTCGTAAATGAAGAATGTTAAAAACTACCCTGTTTCAACAGAGAATCGGGTCAAAACATTTTCTAAACTACGCAACATTAGTAAATGTCTATACCATACGCACTCCCTCGCTCGCGCCTCCCGCTCGGCATTTAAATGAAAACATTGGTGAGATTTAAGCCGCTTCCTGACAACGAGCCAATGGCAGAGCAGCTGCTTCTGCTTCCGCAACACAGACACGCCCCTCCACGAACCCTCCAGTTTACGCTATGGCGTCCTCTACTCTCGACGCACGTATTTAATCTAGTTGCAGCTCTGAACAGCAAAGCCGTGGGCGACGTATGTTGTAATCCTAACAGCTTTTACTAATTCAGGAACTGCTTCTTATCGTTTATGTAGAACAATAAACGACGCGTGGCCAGACAGTTAGATAAACATTAGCCTAAATAAACGGTTATAGCCCATGAGCTGTGTTTACATGCTGTAATTTAGAGACCTGGATGATCTGTCAGGCGAGCTAAAACGAGGTGCTGGTCCTTACGTTCTCGGCACTGACTGAAACGGTTTATCTTTATGTCAACAATTCATATATTCGACATGATACTGGTAGACATGTTTTTAAATACCGTAACCCGTCTATGTGCAATTTTAGTTAGTCCAATGCAATGCGTGGATCTCTAAAATCAGTACTTACAGTTTTGGTTGTAAGCGAAGACAAACAGAAGCAGGTGGTGTTTGAAGCCGTGCTGCTTTTGGCTGTTCGAGTTTGGCTCCGCCAAGTGGTGAAAGTAGGGGGGTGAATACAACAACAGGTGGGGCCGGGTCAATGTAGTGTAACAATAAATATGTATATAAATGATATGAAAACGGTATGAAAACTGCTTTCTGTTCTAGCGTCAGATAACAAAGAGTCCAGTGTCCGTTGTACTTCTCCATTACTTATTTCCATATACCGACTCTCTTTCATACATGCATATATAGTTCGTTAAAGTGTGGTGGTAAAAATATCATCTAAGTCTAGCTTAGAGAAGCAAACGAGACACATTCTTGTCAAGCTCAGAGTGTCAACTTTCAAGGCCTGCACACAGTGAAGTGTGACAAAGATAGAAATGCGCTCTCACATTTCCTTCTGCCACATGTACAGTCTTGGAGCAACGATTGTTATCAAAACCGTTTAGTTCCATGGCCATGCTTGGGAGGTTTATTGACTTGTTTGAAATGAAAAACTTCTGGACACTTCTAATGCATGTGATATGTCTCTCTAAAATAAGTTTGTTCAAAATGTAAAATTTGTATTTTTGATTTTTCATGGCAGTGAAGTTTTAGTCTCATAGTTTGTGTACCAAAATATTAAAGCCATAACCTCAAGACATTTAAAATGTCTCTGCATTAGGGTATAACAATTCATGCACACAGACACATCTCAAAAAATACCAAATGATGGACTTTAATAAATTAAAATGTATGTACATTTTACATTGTGTTGTTTGACAATGCACAATGATCTTCTTTACTTGATGTTACCCATTCTGCACTGAAGCATATTCATTGCGTAACACAAGGTTACAACATAAATCTCCATTGAATCTGTCCCGTATCAACACAGTGCTCCACTGCTGTGCGGTTCATGGCAAGCAGACGCAGATGATAACCACAATTACGGATTTAGAAGCATTTGCGGTGGACAATGCTGGGGCCTGCCTCATCATACTCCTGCTTGGTGATCCACATTTGCTGGAAGGTGGACAGGGAAGCCAGGATAGAGCCACCAATCCAAACGGAGTACTTACGCTCAGGTGGGGCAATGATCTGTGATAAGAAAGAGAAGGATACATTTCAGAGATCTGCATGTATCATTCTAGCTTAACTGCTTCAGCAGCACTAATATTTTACCTTGATCTTCATTGTGCTGGGGGCCAGGGCAGTGATCTCCTTCTGCATACGGTCAGCAATACCAGGGTACATGGTGGTACCACCAGACAAGACATTGTTGGCATACAGGTCCTTCCTGATGTCAATGTCACACTTCATGATGCTGTTGTAAGCAGTCTCATGAATTCCAGCAGACTCCATACCTGTTCAGTAGAAAGGAATCGTCAGCTAACGTGATGAAAGGATGTGACATTATGTCATAAATGGATTGGATAATTGAATACCAATGAAGGAAGGCTGGAAGAGGGTCTCTGGGCAGCGGAAACGCTCATTGCCAATGGTAATGACCTGGCCATCAGGCAACTCATAGCTCTTCTCCAGGGAGGAGGAAGAGGCAGCAGTAGCCATCTCATTCTCAAAGTCCAAAGCCACGTAGCACAGCTTCTCCTTGATGTCACGCACGATCTCACGCTCAGCTGTGATAGAGCATTGTGTGAATTAGCAAGACATGTAGATTACATATTGACATTCCTCTTTAAGAGAAATATTACCGGTAACAGTCATTTAATAGAGTTGTAGATAAAGAGTAATTACCAGTTGTGACAAAAGAGTAGCCACGCTCAGTCAAGATCTTCATGAGGTAGTCAGTCAGATCGCGACCAGCCAGATCCAGACGCATGATGGCATGGGGCAGCGCATAACCCTCATAGATGGGCACGTTGTGGGTGACACCATCACCGGAGTCCAGCACAATACCTGAAACATAGGTAAGTCAGTTGCCCAAGAAATGACACCTTCTGTGCATAACTGTGGCGTCTCTAATAATAACTTTTTAGACCTCACCAGTGGTACGGCCAGAGGCATAGAGGGACAGCACAGCCTGGATGGCCACATACATGGCAGGGACGTTGAAGGTCTCAAACATGATCTGGGTCATCTTCTCACGGTTGGCCTTGGGGTTCAGGGGGGCCTCAGTGAGCAGAGTGGGGTGCTCCTCAGGGGCTACACGGAGCTCATTGTAGAAGGTGTGGTGCCAGATCTTCTCCATATCGTCCCAGTTGGTAATGATACCATGCTCAATGGGGTACTTAAGAGTGAGGATACCTCTCTTGCTCTGAGCTTCATCTCCTACATAGGAGTCTTTCTGACCCATACCCACCATGACACCCTATGGAAGGCAAAGAGAGATTTAATATCACATTACAGCTTAATGTGTCATAGGCTAGAATGGGCTACTCCAAGGCTACGTAAAGAGTTACAGTGTCATGGTTTACAAGGTCATGATAAACTTACCTGATGACGGGGGCGACCAACGATGGAAGGGAAGACAGCCCTGGGGGCGTCGTCACCGGCGAAGCCAGCTTTCACAAGGCCTGAGCCGTTGTCGCACACCAAGGCGGTAGTCTCCTCGTCGTCACACATTTTGGTGGGTTCTAAGTGTCAAGATGATACATTTCTCACTGGGTTGTTTAAAGCACATGCAGCATAGAACAAAAATAAACACAATCACTGAAAACTACACTTTAAGGTAGAACTGACGTAGGTTTGTTGTCTAATGCATAATTTTGCATATGGTCCAGAAATTGCATAATTAGCTCTGGCCTCTTTTAGATTGAAAATATATATATATATATATATATTTTTTTTTTTATTATTTTTTTTTTTTTTGCTTCATAGACGTTTGAAGGAGGTATTTGGCATCTTTCTGAAAGCAAGGATGTCCAGAGCCAATAAACAGCCTTCTGAAAGTTAACATAAGCATTTTGAAAACTACTTAAATAAATAATATCTGAATAATGAAACAGCTCTGACTGAAGTTTTCATAATAAAGTACATTGTTTTGCTTTAATTTGTATCTTTATAATAATTTAAATGTGCCCACATGCGAATCAACTACAGCTCATTACTCATCAACTGCATTCACATAACGCAAACAAACAAGTTTTTTCAGTCAGACCAGATCTGCTAATTTGTAGCTTACCTTTGGTGGTGCCTTTCCTAGATGAAGCTCAGTGCAGAATACAACCACTGCTGGTTCCAGCTACGAAGGATCCCCTCTCCTCGGGATCCTTTTATACCAACCACTTTATTACCCCCCACGCAAACCATTAAAGATGTCCATGCGTTCAGTTGGACTTCTTCCCAGCCTTCACCCATATTAGGTTCTTGAACGGGACGTCGTAGAGTAGTTGTGTGCCTCCCTCGTTTCCAAGTGCATGACTGTCCTAATATGGAATGATAGTCATGATTCGAAGCCAGGGCACCAAAGCCGTATATGGGGAGTAGTAGGACGCACATGCTGCTCCTTACTACGATGGCATGCCGGATCACTCCTACTGCAAGCAGGCTGGAGTTCTACATTACAATGAAAAACTTTGGCCGTGGAAAGCTGCAGATCGCCCCGGATTTATGAAAAGTGCCCGCGGTTTTGAGGGAGGGAGCGGAGATTCTCACAGAGACGGACTGAACCAAAATCATTTTCCTCGATCCGATGCTGTTGAGGAACTCTCCACGACTTCCCCGCGCGCGAGCACATCACTGTATGAAAATACTCGGTTCATTACTGTATTTTAAAGAGATTAGTCCAGATTAGTCATTTAAAATGAATGGAAATTCCCCATTGTTTACAAGGTTAGGGATGATTTTCTATAAATGTTTAGCATTTTTAAAAATCTACTGAGTGCTTTAAACTGCATTAATTTCTCTGTACTAGTTTAATTTTCTGCTCATTCACCAAATGAAATAACGTATGATATCGGGAGTTGGTGTGTTTTCTTTGTTACATACACCTGAAAATATGAAATCTGTTTGAAGTGTATTTAACACATCTGAAAATATGAATTAAGTTTTTTCTCTAGTTTTTGTTCAGTGTTTTTTTTTTCGATTTAAAATAACCACCCAACCCCCCAACCCCCCCACACACACCTACTGAAGTCAGTCATGAAAAAGTCTGGGTGGCATTCCTCAACATAACATGAGGAGCAGGATATGGAGGTAATACCCTGTCAGAGTAAATACACTCAGCACTAGTGTGATTCAGAGCCTTTAGTGTAGAGATGGACTATAGGACGATATTCATGGTTATCGAGATAAACCGTTACTTTGTAACACAATCTGTTTATCTGAGCATATTGAGTCAGTCCGTATAGAAAACTGGCTTTTATTCAATTGCAGACCGAGTACAATTGATCTCAGCACAGAACAGTGTGTATAAAATGTGTTCTGATCGTTTTTAGAATTTTATTTTATAAACACTGTTTGTTTCTTTGTTTTTTATCCAACAACAATATATCACGTATTGTGAAAAGTTCTTGAAGTATTGTGATATATTTTTGCCATATCACCCATCCGAGGTCTATTACTCCGCTCAAATCTGATTGGGTTTTGGGACAAGTTTAGGCAATTTTCTCACATGTGACACCTGATTTGTTTTCTAATGGATGATTCTTTTTATTTCATAAATGTTGCTCTCTCTCTCTCTCTCTCTCTCTCTCTCTCTCTCTCTCTCTCTCTCTCTCTCTCTCTCTCTCTCTCT
>JBBIGC010000145.1:20589710-20619159 GCA_037576955.1 Lepidarchus adonis
ACCCCATAATTTCCCCACTCCCATTATGCATTCCTCCCTCACAGCCAATGGGAGCTGCCCAGGACCATTACAATATTAAAAAGAGAAATTACTGTTTTCCCCCATTGTTCAAATGGGGAAATTATTTTCTGTTTAATCTGTACAAAATTATTTGTAATTATTTGTATTTGCATTTCCTGCTTTTTGCTACATATAACTACATAACCTTTTGCTTCACAGGTCGCAGGTGCCCTTCTTTCTTCTCTGCTGGGCTGTAATTTGCTCACTAGACACAATGGAGATGGAAGATCCCATACATGCCAAATTCCTTAGTCTCATTGAGTCACTCATGGCAAAAACAACCTCGGAGATTGTGAAGGTGTTTGCTGATGTGCTCATAGAAATGAAGGTGGAGATTTCCCATAGCTGTAGAGAAATTAATGCACTGAAAATGGAAGAGTGTGAAGAACCGAATGCAGAGGCTGTTTACAGAAGTGAAGCAGCTGTAACGTTCAAAAGAGAACCCGAGGAAGTGCTTGCGTCAGATGTGAGAATTACATACTAAATACATACTAAACACATATATTCATATATTTCACAGTGATAGCAGCAAATCTCAAATACTTTAATACTTTATGGGTTTTCAATCTGTTACATTTCATATTCCCTTCATAGTTAAACTATACGTACATCTGTCTAATCCCACTGTGCTTAATTGTTTCAGTAACTCTCCGTGCTGATCTACTACACATAATTTATACTGCTCTACTACACAAGTTATACTGTACCTATAGGCTGACAGAAAAGTGATATTGTAAATTTCACTCCTCTGTCCCCCATTGAAACTGTTTGATGCCTTGATTCATTTTCAAGATACAGCAGATTCAAAGCTTTATTACCACTGCAATGTCTGCAGCCCTTCATAATCCCTAAAACCCACTGATATGACTGTTTCTTGCTGTCTGCTGCAATGTTCAGTAAATCCAATGAAAGGTATAATCCTAAATCATATAGCAGCATTTCATTCTGATAGAGCACTACCTAACTGGGCCATGCTTTATTTTATCTCTCTGCTATTCCATAAAAAAACTTTTATTATTCACATTTTCAACGTAGATAGCTCCCTTGTTTTTACTTTTAAGTGCTCTTTTAACGGGCTAGGGCAAGTCAAACCAAGATTAATTCTCAAATGTTTATTTTCTAGAAACCATTTATATTCTAGCATTTTTTTATTACAGTCTTATGCAAAAGTTTGGTTAATCCCCAATAAATAACATATTTTGGTCATTTTTTAATTGAAAAGATGGTTGACAGTTTCTCTATGAAATAAGAAAAAGCAGCAAACATTGATGCATAGTTACTTTTGTCATAAATTGAACAAATAAGTTTTTTTGGCACATTTTTGTGGCACTCTGCAAAACTTTGGACACCCTACATAATCAGTACTTAGTAACACCTCCTTTGGAAGATATCACTGTGTGCAAATGCTTTTTATAGCAGCTAAAAAAGCTCTTTCAGTTATTGTAATTTTCTCCCATTCTTCCTTGCAAAAGGCTTCTAGTTCTGTAATATTCTTTGGTTGTCTTGCATGCACATGATTGTATTGAATAAAAATACTGTACATTACTTTGTTTCCAGAAAGGCACTATGTTCTGAATGCTGCATGTGGTGCGTTTGGGATCTTAAGTTTTGTTTCTAAAGTTCTAATATGTTAGAAATTAACTGCCTCAGGATTTATACATTTTTATGTGTACATATTAAATGCATATATTGAATGTTTTAGTGAGCTTGTGGTTGTTGTTTGAAAATTTCAGTTCTCTTTTGTAGGATGTAGTGAAAACACCCACGAATCCCAAAAATGATGACATAGACATGACGCACAGTTTGGTGGTCCATGAACCAGAGACTTTACAGACAACACCCCCAGGTAAAGTACCAGTTGATAAAGCTTAATGCTGTGCTTGGTATTGCTTGAAATTGTAATTACATCTTAATACCCCAAAAATAAAAGGTGAAATTGTGAATGTTAATTTGCTATTGAAATTCATGATAATTATTACATTCCTTAGAATTATACTTATTTAAAATACAACTGTTCATTTCATGCTTTCATATTTTTGCAGATACAACTGGGATTAACCAACCTGTAAATAGTCCAAAACAAACTGAAGAGGTCCAGTTGACCCAGACCATACTTGAATGTAAAATAAATTGTCCAGTTAAAACAACCAGAGACACAGAGCTTCAAAAGTCTGCAAATGAAGTTCTGTCTAATTCTCCTCTACAAGCTATATCTATAGTCAGCCCCCAACAACCTTCTTGTAGCTCCAGTCTGGACTCTGACTCCTCCAACAGAGAAGACCTGGCTTTCAAAACTGATATTTTTTGTGCCGAAGAAATTCAGGAAGAGGAGACAGTAAGTTTCAATGTAAGTGTGTAAAACAAGAATCCCAAAATATCTCTTACATGTGCTCTGTAGTTTTGTGTTTTCTTTTCTCTAAACATATGACCAAACACATGAGGATCTTAAAGTCTTAAGTTTTCTAAATCTAAAGTATTGAATCAGGTGAAGTAGATAAATAAAAGCACAAAAACATGCATTGTGTATTCTGTACTGCTTGAGAACATGAGAAAATTGAGAGCTGTAAAGACCATTTTTCATAATATTATAACCTAATTGTAATGTACATTTTCTTTTGTGTAGGCTGTTGATGAGAAGGGCATTCCTGGTTTTCACCATGTGGCACGACTAGCTGAGTACCTAGTAGAACTGCGAAATGTGACCACCCTGGCCCTAACAAATCAGCAAGCTAGCACAATTATTGACCTGTGGCAAAATCTAGACACTTGGGATAAGCAGCAGATAGTTTTTGTTGCACATCACAACCACAGCAGGTTGCTGACTGAAAGTGAGGACACTTTCACATCAGGTTTGGAGAGCACAGTAAAGGGTGGCCAAGGAGTAAGTGCCTGTTTAACACAATTTCCTGACTGCTGTCGCTTGGTAGAAGCCATCTTTGTCAGGCTCTCCAAAATCCACTCCAGTCCCCAGAAAAAAAATGAGAAAACACTGAGGCACTGGCCATTGATCATGCAGGACTACAAAAAGATCAGAGGGCTTCTGCTCAGGAATTGTGCAGTCATGCAGGGTACATCTTTGCAGCTAATTGAGGTGAATCAGAACACCCTGATTCAATGGCACAATAACTGCATCAAAGACCAGGGTTTGACTAAGTTACTCCAGGAAGATCTTTCTCAGACTCTACCAGAAACGGAAGACACGCTTTTGACCCAAACTGTTTCAATGGAACCCACTCAGCACCAGGCTCTGGCACATGAATATAGCCCCCTCCAAAGTACAATTGCACAGGCCAAACTGAAGAGGAAGGCTATAGGGGAACCAGCATCAATCAGGCCTAAGCTGTCCACACAGAGAGGCTTGTTTGAGTCAGCTAAAGAATCTGCACAGTACTCGCAGGTGATGCCACACTTTCCAATCAGTGCAGCACCAGTGTTGCAGGCAGTACGTGTGCTCCAGCCTGTGCCCACGTTTTTCTGTGCTCAACCTCAGAACACCATCCCACATTGTGCAACCCAGGACCTTCAACAACCCCGCCAGAAACGTTCCTATACCAGGGTAGTGAAGGGTAACACTTGTAAAAAATGTGGCAAATTTCGTTCCGCTGTCACTGGTCATAGCCAGTACAAAGGAATTGTATACTGCCCTCAAACTGAGACACTGGACAAAAAACAGTGGTTGGAGAAGATGAGAACGAAATGGTTGGTAGGCTTGTAAATAATTTTTGTTTCTAAAAATCTGTTATTTCTTAGTATGTTATTATTGTATATAAATGGCAAACCCTTTAGTAATAAAACATTCTGCTGTCATTTTCTGTTAGGAACTAAGCTACATAACACTCAAGCTACAATATTAAAACCACTGATAGCTTACATGAATAACACTGATTATCTCAATACAATATCATTTGTCAAAAGGTGAGAAATGCAAGGCAGAAAGTGAGTAGTCCAAGGAAAGACAATGAACTGACAACAGGGTCAGGGGAACCCAATTATCATTTATTTTTGTCGGGGTCAAAGGCCAACCTATCTGGTAGAATTTCACAATTGCTATAGTAATATTTTTTGATTTTCTGGTGTTTGCTGAGTATGAAATAAAAGTGTCAGAACACACTGAGTATCACAACTTAAAGGATGTGAGCATTTTTACTGATCTAGATGTAGTTGGCTGGGTGTAAATACATTGCTAATCTCGAAGAGATGGATGCAATTTGGGAAGGAAAGGTAGTGGAGGCAGTATGGTATGAAGTACCACCTGCCTAAACACTGATACATGCCAAGTATGTCTCTTGATGGTGACAGTATTCCCGAATGGCTGTGGCTTCTTACATGTTCCCTGTCACTGTTCAGAAATAGTTTGAGGAACATGAGCAATGGAGGTTTGCCTGGACAAGGAGAACGTGAGAATACTCTGTTGATTATATATCCACATTCAACATCATTCCCCTTACAGACTCTGTGATCTCAGCACTGTGTTTCTGAGTGACTGACAGGTAGCTGACGCATACGACAAACAAAACAATGACTACTGTAGGCTGAATAGACAGACACATGTAAATGTATTTCTATACATATTATACACAGAAGGAGTGAAAGGTGTAGCACAGTTGATAGGCCAGTGTTTATAAGACACATTTATATTGTTCTTGCATCCATTGGCAATCATATATACATGCACCATATATAGGCTATGCATTTTCTAGTGAAGGGAGTGAAGGATGCACATGTGAAAGTGGATTTTTTTTTTTTGCTGCATATCTCATATTCTTATAATTGCAAATGCATCCTTAATTCTTCTGACAAATTGTGTAGCAGCAAATAAGCTACTATCAAAAAAGTTTATACGGTTTTAATAACGAAATCACTGAAGGTTCTTTCCCAGGAAACATTTACGACAGCATAACCTAAACTGAAGAAAAATAATTTCTCAATTTTTAAAGTTTAATAATTAACATATAATAACATTTATACAAATAAAAATGTTTAATATAATTATGATATTTATCTTGACTAAGAATTACATCGTGGTTCCAGTTGGTTCCACTCTTTTCTTCTGCCAGGAACCGAAAATATAGGAAATGTTTCTGTCCGGTACATTCTCAACGCACAACACACCGCTCACATTGAAAAATTCACTCACCGGAGGATGGCAACGAGAAGGCGCTAGTCAGAAGAAATGCTTTGTTTGCATTTGAGGTAAACAATTTGGGCTATTATTTTAAATTAACTAACTATAAGTTTAGCTTGTGTGTCTGTTCACATCAACGTTTTGTTTATCATGATTCGGGTCAGGAATGAATCTGCTCTATAGCAAGCGGCTAACCAAACATCCGCTTTCACTGAATTCACTGAACAGCGATGGCTACCAGAAAATGAGAACATAATCAAGCATGCACTGAGGCTTAAGATGAAGAGATCGTAAATTATATCGTCACACCTCTAATCCAAATTTGCTTTTACTGTGCACGACAGTTTATTAGCTCACTGAAATTGTGCCGCACTTCCTCATAGATTGCGCGCTAATGCCGCTTAGCTTGCCAGCTACCGTGCTTTTGAAGCGTCCACGACCAAACATCTCAGTACATTTTGTGTATATGTATATTTTGTTTTGTATATTTAATTTTTTATTTGTGGTACCACAATATGACTCTCGAAATATAGTGAAATTGAAGTCTGGTTATTAACACGTGAATTGAACCAAGTATATTTGAGCAGGGAAATTTTGAGTAGGAGATTTCCCAGGAAGGGAAAACTATGAACATGCAACATGTTGGACCCCAAAGGATCAATGATGCCTGAGAGGAGTGCCGTCTAACCTGTGTGGTCCAATCCCACAGAACATCTGCATAAAATGCAGAAAAAAGTTCATGCTGGCTAAGGGTGTCGGAACATAAAGGGCATCAAATCATCACAGCCATAAGCCACTACAATGAAAATGTAACCATCAGCAGGGCAAGAAGGTGGCCTGGTCTGAAGAATTCCATTTCCTTTTGCATAATGTGGGTGACTGGGTCTGTTCTTTGCCTGGGGAAGAAATGGATCCATAATGTATGTAAGGAAGAAAACATGCCAGCAGATGCAGTGGAGGCTCCACCTCACAACTTGCATGGCTTAAAGGATTTGTTGCTAACTTCTTGATGCCAGAAACAGCACTGGTGTAATCTAATCTATTTTTGCAGGTTTTGGATGTAAAATACAGTGGCATATCTGGTAATCTTGTTTAGCTGTTTTTTACATAAATGTTTATATAATGTAAGTGAAATGATAATAAGATAAGAATATCTTTTATTTACAGAGCATAAAATAATGTAACTTACATTTACTTACATAATACATGCATATTTAGCAAATTTCTTACTGTGTAACTTTTTTTTTCCTACAGGAAGTAGATTTTTTTTTTTATCTCCACAACTAAGCTCTCATCTTTTTTCTCACCAAACACCATGGAAGTGGAGGACCCCATAACTGACAAATTTCGGGCACTCATTGAGACGCTCATGGCAAAAACAACCTCTGAGGTTGTGAAGGTTTTTTCTGAAGTGCTTTTGGAGACTAGGCTGGAGATCTCCCGTAGCTGGAAAGAAATTGATGAACTGAAGCAGAAGTTGGAAGAGAGTGAGGTGCAGAGAGCTGAGGCTGTTCTCAGAAGTGAAACTGTCAGCTTCAAAAGAGAAATGGAAGAGGTGGTGGTATCACATGTTAGACCTCAGTTTGAGGTTTCCGATGTTAGTACTGTGTGTACAGAGGACAGTGGAAGCAAGGTATGTGATTTTCCACATTTAGGAATGTTTTTATCCACAATTCAGCACATTGAAATTGAATAGTGAATTTAATGAACACTGAATGTGTCATGATGTGTTCTTAACTTTATCAAAAGATTTACTCTACTGGTTTATAAACTGAAATGTACAAATTGTAAATCAAGCTAACCAAGGCACACAAAAAATTGTCTAGGGTTTCGTGACTAATGAGAGTTATTCAATTAGATATATGGAAAACATAACTAGGCAAATTGGACTGGAAAGTGTGGTTAAAAAGCACACGTTCAGTAAACATGTTGCTCGTGCAGTATTGTGGTATTTTAGTTTTTTTTTTTTTAAATTTCATCTGGTGACGATGCAGGATGTTATCAGAAACAATCCATTCGGAAGTTCACAGAGAGGAATAAAATAGTAGGGCTGCAGTGCATTAACCTGTCATTACAAAGACAAATGCTTCCTTTGAGAGTTTCATTGGTGACTTGAAAATGAAAAGAGTGATATGAAAGTCTGCTTGTACTGTATCCTTCACAATTAAACAAACCAAAATGATATTCAAGAAAAATGTCAATTTAAAATTTTACCAAGGTAGTTTATTCACCTGTCGACTCTGAAGACAATTACTTCAATCTGTCCAGCACCAATTTCAAAATACAGTGGTGAACCAATCTCTGCTTAGCTCTGATTCAAATGTGTGTATTTAGTGTGCAATTGTCATTACAGTGTTGCTGTTTTAAAAACTACTGGGCACACTTACATTGTGTATTTAGCGTTGACAGAGTGTGTGTGAAGTTGTATGTTTTGTATTTCTATGACAAGGATAAAAACCACAATATATTTTTAGCAAATATTGATGCATAGTTACTTTTATGCCATAAACTGAACAAAAATAAAACAATATTACTATGGCACTGTGCAAACTTTTGGGCACCCTAAGAGTGCCAAAGTCTCAGATTCTTTTTACAAGGTTTCAGACCTTAATTAGCTTGTTAGATCTGATGCATGTCAGCTGGTGCCAGTTTCAAAACTTAACAAATACTCTGACTCTTCAAACCCTGTGCACACACTTGTGGACACTCAACAAATGAAAATTACTGATGCCCACAATGCAGGAGAAGGCTACAAGAAGATAGCAGTGTTGTCAGCTTGCAGTTTCCACAGTGAAATATGTACCGGTAACTAAAAGGTGGCAGTTTAGGGGAACTGTGGAGATAAAAATGAAGTATGGAAGACAAAGAAAAATCTCAGAGAGGACTGCTTGTATGCTTGTCAGAAAGACGAATCAAAATCCCAGTTTGACTGCAAAAAACCTGCAGGAAAATTTAGCAGACTCAGGAGTGGTGGTGCACTGTTCCATTGTCCTTCATGGAATTGCCCAAAATCTCACGATACATGGCCCCATTCATCCTTTCTTAATGTGGATCAGTCTTCCTGTCCCCCATGATTTTAATCCATGATGACGTAGTATGTTACTAATAGTAACCTTTGTTACTGTGGTCCCAGCTCTCTTCAGGTCATTGACCAGTTCCCCCTGTGTAGTACTGGGCTGTTTCAGAATCAGAAGATCATCATATCAAGATCATTTGTACCCCGCGAGGTGAGATCTCGATGAAGATTGAGTGACCTTGTATTTATTAAATTTTTTAATAATTGCTTCAACAGTTTGTCTTCTAACCAAGCATTTTGCCTGTTGTCGATTGGCTCATCCCAGTCTTGTACCTGGTGTGCTTAAGACAGTCTTCGCCATGGTGGAGGTTGGAGTCTGTTTAAAGGTGTGGGCAGGTGTCTTTTATACAGATAAGTTTAAACAGGTGCCTTTAATACAGGTAACGAGTGGAGGATAGAAGAGCTTCTTAAAGAAGTAGTAACAGGTTTGAGGCGGACAGAATTCTTGCTTGTTTGTAGGTAAATACTTCTGCACCATTGTACAAATAATTTCTTTAAAATCATAGTGTGAATTTTTTTTTTCCTGTTGTCTCTCATAGTGTACCTATGATGAACAGACCTCTCACCTTTTTAAGTGTAGAATTGAACCTGCAGAATCAGTTGCTGCCAAATATTTTTGTCCCCACTGCATCACCCAGCCCTAGTTGGGTGGCCAAACACAGTGCCCTAATAATATTTTACATTTTTTTTTATTTTTGTTCAATTTATGGCATAAAAAGTAACTATGAGTCAATGTTTGCTGAAAATATTGTGTATTTATTCCATGTCCTAAAGAGACCAAATCACAAAATCACCATAAACCCCTTATTTCTCAAGGGGTGCCCAAACTTTTGCATAAGACTGTAAACTCACAATTTATGTAGAAATACAGCATTTGCACCAATAGATGTATAATTGTTGAGGTACTTTAAACTGTAAATGTGTTACTTTCTACTAAACCTTCTGCTCTTCCGGAACTTGAGCTTCATTTGAGTTGTATTTATCTCCTTCCATGTAGGGTGAAGTGCACATAGCTAAAGTTACCACAGGTGAAAAGACAGGCAGTGTGATAGTGCATGAACCAGTGACTTCACGTACAACACTGGGTAATTAACCTTTTAAAAACTCAATTGCCTTAAATTTAACTTGGATATATGCTTTGCACTTTATTTGTAGCTATTTAAAATGTTGAACATGTCTTTATAATAATAAAAAAGAAGAATGCTTTTGAAATTCATTATTAAAATTCATTGTTACCCTCTTTTAATAATTTGTTTTTAAATACATTTTTTGTTCTTTAATATTTTTACAGATACATCTGACGTTGACCAATCTGAAAATAGTCTAGAATGTTCCCAACGTACCCAAGTGTCCCAGACTGCAGTTAAACGTAAAAGGGGTCGTCCAGTTAAATCGTCCAGAGCTGCAGGACTTCAAAAATGCATGAAACAGACTGAAGTAATTTCAAAGTCAAAGCTCCAAGCTTTTTCAGTGGTCGACCCCCAGCAGCCCTCCTCTAGTAATGGCATAATAATACTTGGTAAGAACAGATGTAAAAAGGGGGCAGTGGTAACAAGGAAAAAATATATCCAAAAAAATGTTGCTCCTACTGGTAGTGTTGGTGCTACACACACACTTCGTGACAGACAATTTCTAGGTAACCAGAGGTCTTGTTCTTGCTGCTCTTCAACTCAATGCTCACAGCAAGACAAGCAGCTAAAAGCAGCAGTCTCACAAGTATACACTTGTAGCAAATGTGGCCGTACATTTCATGGCAGAATGCAATTCAAGAGTCATAAGTGCTCCAGTATGCATGAGTGCAACAGGTGTGGACAGACATTCAAAAATCTGAAGAATCTTGCTACTCACAGACGGAGTATTCATCCTTCATCCAAACCATTCCGCTACTGCTGCTACCTCTGTGGTCATAGGTTTACTACACGATGTGGCTGGAATTTGCACAAGAGGATCCACACTCATTCTAATCTTGCAGAAAATGCCCAAGAGACTAAACCCTCCCAGCTGCTCACACTGCCCAAAGAACTGAAGGCCAAGGTCGAGGTTCGCTTGGAGCGAATATCAGATGCACAGTTAGAAGCTGCCTTGTGTCCTAAAGATGCTTTATTGCAAGGTGAAAATAGTAATCCAAGCTGCATGACCATTGTACCCACCATGTCCTCAGAAGGCACAATTATGAATACACCTGTAGCAAGCAAGAAATCTGGAAATCAAAACACTTCCAACATTGTTTTGAAGCAGTCAGAAAAAAAGACAAGAGATTCAGTTATTCCAACTGCTTCTGGACAAATCCAGCAAACAAAAGAGATTTTTGCAAAATTGTGGCCTACACCTTCAGCTGCCAGTGAGCAATGTGAAGAAGGATCTTCTGGTGGTAGTAATGGGTTACGAAAGGGATTAAATTCACTTTCAAGAAAGCGGAAAATGTTAGGTAAGTTTTTGATCTCTAGTTGTTTTTTTTTTATTTCTCTAGATGTCATAAATATAACAGTATCAACTATTGTTTGCAATTTTGTAGTCAAATTATAGTCACACTTTTGTTTAAGTAAACATGCATTTGATAACATTCTTTCTTTAGATTGCAGTCACGATGTGTACAATGGGATGTTTCCTGTGGAGAAAATTCTTAGATGGAGAAACACTAAGGTAGGTCAAAAAAATTTGAATGCCAAAAAGTTTCTGTTTAAAAAATGTCATGCACTCAAATTAACTGTTTAATTACAATCCTGCGTGAAAGGACTATAAAGTAGTCTAATTTACAGTTTTCCACTTACCCCAGATGTAGCCAAACACCCTAGAAAGTGTCGATGTCTAACCCTCAGTGTCTAGATTTTGACTTTTTAATTTAGAACTTGACTGGTTGTTCTATAATTGCTACCAAAAAGTCGCACAAGTGTTTCTGAATTCAAAACTTTTAACCTGCTGAGACTTCACCCAGCTCATCCTTAAGTTATACATATTTGCTGATTTAGTTTGAGAGACAGGATTGTGAGCTATGAAAATGTTGTTTTGCTGTAATGAACAGTCACTTTAAAATCTGCTGATCTTAATACAGTCTTGTGCAAAAGTCTGGGCACCCCTTGATAAATAACATACTTTGGTCATTTTGCATTTGAAAAGATGTTAACACAGTCTCTCTAAAACATTTTTCTCTACAAAAATACACAATATTTTCAGCAAACATTAATGCATAGTTGCTTTTTATGCCATTAACTGAACAAAAAGAAAAACATTATTATGGCACTGTGCAAAAGTTGGGGCACCCTACATAATTAGTACTTTAACACCTCTAGCAGATATCACAGCTTGCAAATGCTTTTTATAGCTAAAAATTCTTGTTCCATTCCAATTCCATTCTTGTACTTGGAATTTTCTCCCATTCTACCTTGCAAAGGGCTTCTAGTTCTGTAATATTCTTTGGTCGTCTTGAATGCACAGCTCTTAAGATCTACCCACAAATTTTCAGTGATTTTCCAAAACATGGTCATTCCAAACTTCAGCTTGAGTCTATAGGTCGTCCATGGTGAATTTCGAAGGTATGTTTAGGATCATTGTCCTGTTGTAGAAGCCTTCCTGTTTTTTTTTGTTTTTTTTACAGATGGTGTGATGTTTGCTTCTAGAATTTGTTTGTATTTAGAGGAATCCATTCTTTCCTCCACCCATGCAATGTTTCCTGTGCCACTGGCTGCAACATGACCCCAAAGCATGATAGATCCTCCCCCATGTTTATTGGTTGGCAAGGTGTTTTCATGAAATGCTGCTCCTTTTGCATTTGCTGATTGTGGTCAAAGAGTTCTATTTAACGTCATCAGTCCACAGCACTTGTTTCCCTAAAGCATCGTGCTTCTGTAGATCTTCTGTTGCACACTTCTGACATTGGATTTTATAATGGGGCGCAGGTAGGGGTTTTTTTGTTTGCAGAAAATATTGTGTATTCTTTTCCATGTCTTAAATTGTGTTAACATCTTTTAAATTACAAAATTACCTAAATCTGTTATTTAGCAAGGGGTGCCCAAACTTTTGCATAAGATTGTAAAAGGTTGGATGTGGTTGCACCAGCGTTTTGTAGCAACATTAACTTCATAGCTCCAGTGCTAAAGTATAAAAGCACATTTTGAAACGAAACATGCCTTGGCTGAATGAGTTTCTGCCAAATCATTCCTGTAGGGTAACTAACAAATCTCTAAATAAAGTTGTAATAGAATTTTCCTCAGATTCTAAATTAGAAGTTTGATAATAGTAATATGGGTTTGTGCTTGTGTGCTCACACACTTCTTTCTATTCACAAAAGGGTCAAAATGAAGTAAGAGTCAAGTGGATGCCTTGTTCATTATGGTAAGCTGTTCTGTGATCATAAGCCCACTACAATAACTTTGTCATGACCTACAATGCTATTAATGCCAATGAGAAAAGAATTGTCTGGAAGTGTTCTTCTGCAGCCCAGAGTGTTGTGTATGGAAGGACGAACAAGTATTTTTCCAACCTTGTCCTGTTTAAAGTTGTTTTTAATAAGACTATGTATTGTTGTCTTTTAGCGGTGCAAAATGGAAAAACACGTGGGAGCCAGCTGAAAGTTTTACATCTTATAATGACACTAATTAAAGATTCAAATGAATCTGAAAATGCAAACATGCAAAAGTGAAATTTCTTACTGTGTATGAAACCTTATTTTACAGATTTGTTGGAATATATGTAATGTTTATACTTGCTCACCAATGATATCTGAACCTATATTCATTTCAATATTGTTACTGATCTTTGTTTAAAACAAGCTGCATGTGTTTACAAACATTGAAGACCTGCTTTTAATTAGGAGTATTCTTGGATGATTTATTTAAATGATCCCATTACTCCATGACTTAGGAGGCAGACATCAATTTACTAATGTGCCTATAATCTAATTTCCACATTTGTGTTTAAAAGAAATGTTCAGTTGATGTGGACAAAAAAAATTTATTGGAGGTTTGAGCTTTGTATCCCCACACTTATTTGAGTAGCAAGCTAAAGGGCCTTGAATTATCTGTTCTGTTTACATTGTTCATTGCTTTGCTAAGTCTTAAACTTGGTGGGAGTTTTCAGTCATAGGTTCTGAAAAAGGACTAAGCTCTCTGAACTGGTTGACATTTTACATCACCAAAATCTGTACCTTTGTACTGGAAAGTGTAGTTCCACTGAGTGCAGTAAGATGACCTCTACTCTTACTAAAATGTTAAATGCTTTGTTTTAATTTTCTGTTCAAAAATGCCTGCAGCATTATCAGACGTAGTTGTCCAGTCAGTGGCGATTTCAGCACTGACTTAAATTAAGCTGATTTGTAACAGGCTATTTTTGTGGTCCTGCGGAATGTTACCAACTATTCAGTGTTGTATGCGGTGCTTACTGGTGACCAATTAATGTTCAGTGTTTAAAGAGATGCCATGTTTTGCCATTATGAAAGCTGGGTTTTCTTGAATAATTTAAGCAGTAACTGGTTGAGTAATGTGCAATTTTCTAAATTACAAATGTTATTTTACTTCTCAGATGTTTCGACCCATTTGTGTCTGCTGTTTTATCACATTGCTTTTACTGTTGACAGTGTAATAGCATCAGTTTTCAACTCTTCACAAGCTTTCTGAAGTATCACTTTAAGCAAAGTTGTACAGCTTTAACAAAATCATTACTGTTGCTGCAAAACATTATTTGTACACTACCTTGATGTGGGATACTTGTGAAAAATAATCTACTGTTGTTACTGTTCAATGCCTTGTGCAGTTGTGCTATTACACCTTGTAGTGCTGTGTGATCTTTTAAACTCCTATTAAAATTGAAAATTAAAATGTTCATGTTGTCCCAGTTCTCCTTATTGAAGGTATGATTCTATATTAATTACAATGCAAATGTAACAATGCCATTAGGCAGCAAGCTTCTTGGACATTCCTAATAAACAGAGCCACAGGATATTTGTTAAACCCAAAGACTCGAAACGGGTGAATCAATAATCCCAATACAGAAACTATAGCATGTTGCCGTGAGACGATTCGTTATTCCGAGTTACATTAAAGATTCGTTCAAAATGAACGAATCGTTCAAGAACGACCCATCACTAGACAGAAGTGGCTACTGAGCTTAGAGCATCATAGAGTGTGCAACAGAGAGACTGGAAGGGTCACAAAAAGGCATAAAAGTGGACATACCACACTGATGACCGCTTCATTGTGAACAGTGTCCTGTGGAACTGGATGATTAAAGCTGCTCAACTCCAGGCACATTTAAGGGAGATGGGAGACATCTGTCATGTCATGTCAACCGTCGAAACGGTTTACATCAATGTGGTCTGCATGCTAGACTTCCTGCAAGGGCACCTGACCACACTACCAGACACAGACAACGTCGTCTTGCACAGGCCAATTAAACATAATTAATCCAGCCTCATTCCCCAAGCCTGCGTGTATATGTTGTACCACTTTTTGCACCACAGTTGCATGCGCGTTGCAAGCCCGGCTAGCTCAGTCGGTAGAGCATGAGGCTCTTAATCTCAGGGTCGTGGGTTCGAGCCCCACGTTGGGCGAAAACATATTTTAATTAATATGGCTTTAATACCATTCTTCTTAACGTTGCCAGTATTCGGGAAAATGTTTGTAAATGTGCGCTTTTGAGAGAAAGAGAGAAAAGAGAACAAAAAATAACTAACAAAAAATAAAGCACAGTGCTGTTAAAAAACGTCCTAGTTACATCACACTCAGAGAATCCGAATCTTGACATAACTGATCAGACCCCCTGTAGACTGTAATATTTCCTTTCCAAAAAAAGGTAAAACATTCGCCCGAACAGGGACTTGAACCCTGGACCCTCAGATTAAAAGTCTGATGCTCTACCGACTGAGCTATCCGGGCTCTTGCCGCAATGTTCTTCGGGGAGGTTTTTGAAGTAAGCATGTGCTTACAAAGCATACACTGAAACCGGCGCGCGCATGCTTGGTGAACAGTCTGACGTCACGTGCTCTTCACGACGTTTACGTTGTTTATACGTAATTGCACTTGCTTTCTAAGCTATGTGTTCACCACTGTTGGTTGTACATGAAGCGGTATGCTTCCATTGTTTGTGCTAAGCAAAAGTTTCCTATCATGTTGTCGTTCTTTCCAGATGTTGGTAACGTAAAATACTGGCAGCTAAAGATTTTCACCTTGGGTAATTCCTTTCAGAAGTATCATTCCACTGTGGCACAAAATGCATTACCAAAGGATTCCTCGGAGCTCCTTGCCCATGCAAGAATATCTGGGATAACACTGTGAGTATATTAGTGCTGGCGATAATAACAATTTCATGGGCCACGCTGTAGAGTTCAGGCTTGTTTATGGTGACTCAGTACAGCTAAATAACAGATAAAAGAGAAGTAAGGCCCCAGCGAGATTTGAACTCGCGACCCCTGGTTTACAAGACCAGTGCTCTAACCCCTGAGCTATGGAGCCCTACACGAGAAAGTGCTTGAACACTGCCTTTTTATTAGTGCACAGAGTATTTTGAAAAAAAAACCGGCTAAGAATTTTCAGTACAAGCATGAACTGTACACAGCAGAATGTGTCTTCAGTCATACCCTCAGCGCTAATAAAACACACATATGGTACTGGCGCCATATAATGGTAGAAAATTCTGTTTCTTTTCACATTGAAAGCAGTTGGTCTTTAAAGGCTATTGGTCTGCCTCTAAAGCGTCCAAAGCCTTGCTGTCTAAGAGCTAACTTGCTTTCGACCTTTTGAAGATTGTACGCGTCACTGATTGTACAACCGGTACTAAACACTTTCTTCCAGCAGGGGGCATCAGCCTTATGCGCACAGGACTGATGTGACCGCATGTTTTTATCCCATCAATAGTTTGTAAGAAGTAAAAAGAGAAGGTCAGCTCTGGTTATCTTTGTTTAATCTAAAAAATTGTTTAATCTAAACATGTAAGTGTGACAAATATAAGGCAAATACTTTTTCACAGCACTGTAGGTCATCACAGTTCTATACTTTGCAAGGACAAAAATAACAAAACAATTGTTCTTAAAGATTTAGATTAACTGAATGTTCATTTTTCATGCAAAATGTTGCATGACAAACGCTTTCAATACCTAAATATGTAACATCATAAATTTAATACAACTAAAACTCATTGTGTTAAAATGTCCATTTAGATAGTCTAAGAAAATTTGCTTCAGCACAAGGAACAAATAAACCACTTATATATACAACCCCAATTCCATAAAAAATGGGATATAGTGTAAAATGTAAGTATTAACAGAATGCAATGATTTGCAAATCACATTAATCCATATTTTATTCCCTAGGTCTTCACTGTCCTAATTTTTTGTTTCATGCACAAAACATTTTCAATTGGTAAAAGGTCTGGATTGCAGACAGTCCAGATCAGCACTTGGGTTTTTCTACTACAAAGCCATGCTGTTGTAATAAGTGCAGTATACAGTTTAGTGTTGTCTTGCTAAAATATTCAAGGCCTTCCTTGAAAAAGATGTCTGTATGGCAGAATGTGTTGCTCTAAAAGCTGTATAAACCTTCCAATAGCCATTTATACTGCCTTTCCATTTGTAACATGCTGCAAATTCCACAGGCACTAATGCACTCACATACCATCAGAGATGCAGGCTTTTGAATTGAGTGCAGATAATCAGATTCTGTTTATTCTAAATGATTCTACAGTGGGGCAAAAAAGTATTTGGCAGCCACAGATTTTTAACGAATTTATTCTTTAAGAAGATCTATTGCTGCCATCAAATTCAGCAATATATATTTATGTTCTGTTGTGAATAAAATGTTGGTATATGAAATTTGCAATTAATCATTAACCATCCTATTTTCAGCTTCAGCTTTTTTACAGATGGTGTGATGTTTGCTTCCAGAATTTGCTGGTGTTTAGTGGAATCCATTCTTCCCTCCACCCGTGCAATGTTTCCTTTGCCACTGGCTGCAACACAACCCCAAAGCAAAGAAAGTGGCACAAGCTGACATTTACTAATGACAGCTGTTGCCATGCATCAGGTCTAACGACATACAGTTTAAAGCCAATGCTACCAAATACTAAGCAAATGTATGTAAACTTTTGACTTTGACAAAGAAAATAATAAAACATACTGTGAAAAATTCTCTCTCAAACAAAACAAAAAGAAGGTTTTGTTTGATTTAATATCAGACCGTGTATGTAAACTATTGGTTTCAACTGTATGTATGCTGCCCAAAGTGTATCACACATAGTGTGTAGGTGCTAAACACTGCTTGTCCACCAACCAAAAATGTTTATCTATCAGTGTCCTGTAGCCACAAACTGTGCCAAATCAGATTAGTTATCTGCAAGGCGGATCAACAAGAATCAAACTTTCTGTCAAACAGAATGGACAATAAATAAACCTGGTATTAAATAAGACCTTTCATACCACACACTAATAAAAATAATATATGGGATAGTGAGCCATATAGCTTAAACATCTTATTATTTTTGCTCATTTTTGCTAACATGCTAATTCTATAATCATAAACTTGATCTGTTTTCTGATTCTGTGATTGTTCCTCTCTCAGTCTGGATTATTCTTTCCTGTGAGAAAGTATTTAGTTTATTTAGACAATGAATCTGTATGTGTGAGAGAAACACTACACACACATCCAAGGAAGGGACATCTGTGTGTGTGTGTGTGTGTGTGTGTGTGTGTGTGTGTGTGTGTGTGTGTGTGTGTGTGTGTGTGAGAGAGAGAGAGAGAGAGAGAGAGAGAGAGAGAGAGAGAGAGAGAGAGAGAGAGAAACCTCAGCGACTGTAATAATACTGAATCTGCCACTTTCTCAGATCACTTTCCTCTGAAATACAGGGTCACATTTTCAGGGTCTGAGCTTCTGTGACCATAGAAACGATCATCTCATTGTTCACGTGTTTATCATTTATGAAACCGTCACATTAATGAAAAAGAAATTGAAGTGTAATGGTAATTCTGATACACAGACACATTAACAACCAGACACCATAGCGGGGTTGAACAAAGCTCTTTGGTTAATTTCAAATGTATCAATAATGTAAATATGATATTGCTTACATAACTTAAGTCAATATAGTCTTGAGCATTATTTGAGGTCATGAAATCTCCAGAAACGAGACTTTTGGACAATTCCAAGGGACCGACATTGACAGACCTCAGGGAGTATCTAATGAAGACTATAATATTATAATATTGTGGTCTTTTACCTGAAATTTCTAGCAGCACTGATTGCTTCACTGAATGTATAAGCATGCCCCATGGAGAAGAAAGAAATAATAGACCAACCAAACTTGTTTGGCGAGAGAGAAAGAGCAAACGAGAGGGGGAGGGGGTAAGGGAGGGAGCGGGAACAAAATAGAGAGAGAACTGGTGTGTAAAAGCACGAAACACTCTGAAGGTGTTGGTTGTTGTATTCATCGTTTCTCCTGTAGCGCGCGCGCTGCTGTAGAGCAGCCCCTGTCAAACAGCGCTCACCACACAGTCGAGCCACCGAGGAGGAAAAACTAGACTCAGTGTCAGTGTGGAGGTGGCGGAGAAGACGAATGAGACGAACCGGTCGTTCGCCTGTGGTTTCACTCAATCGGCTACTGACACCCGAAAGGCCTAGCCATGGCGATGGGAGGGAAATTTCTGCCCAGATGCGGCTCTTTCTTGCCTTAGCTTTTCGCCAGCTGACGAAATGTGAGTGAAGGAGTGTAACATTTTTACCGCTTGTCTGTTTGGGTTCACTGTTCCTGTCCTGTTCAAAGCCGCAGCGTTTCTAAAGTGATGCCGTGATTTTGTTTAAGCTAATCGCTGCCTGTGGTTGTTCTGCCATTTCTGTAGCTGCTGTAGCTGAAGACACAGCAGTGAGCTGTATAAAAGCCACACGTTTTTGTTTTTTTTTGTTTTGTTTAGGGACCCGATGCTGCTCGCCTCCGCCGCGGTGGTATGGGAATGGCTGAACGAGCACGGGCGCTGGCGGCCCTACAGCCCGTCCGTGTGTCATCACATCGAGGCGGTGATACGAAGCGACCCCCGGGCCGGCAGCGTCGTGCTAGGCCAAGTCGACAACCGACTCTCGCCCTACATCATCGACTTGCACTCAATGCACCAATTCAGACAGGACACAGGTAAGACGAAAGCTATTAAATGTCGTGTTTTTTTCTTCTTTTCTTCTGTGCCCTGCGTGGAAACACACCGCAGTTAGCAGAATTATTTTTTACATGTTAGCATGTAAAACTGTCATCCCTTTTTCATTATGTGGCCACAGTTTGGTTGAGGTGTCGTTCACACACTTTCCAATGAAGCGTGCCAGCATCGGTGAGTTAACAGTCGAAGTTGGAGTGGACTTGTAATGGTAGTTCACTGGTTTGCCATTTAAAGGGTGCGGGAGGGGGAGCAACCCACAAAACAGCTGGAAAACAGCAGGCTTTTCCACAGACACATTCTTTTCTTATTAACACCAGTGATGCCCATGCAGCTGTTGTCTCAGATGTAAGGACAGAAATTACAGAGAGAGGACATAGGTAAGTGATTGTGATTATTATATGTCATTGTGAACACACCTCAGCAGAAATGCGTCCTCTGCATTTAACCCATCACACGCAGGGCAGTGGGCAGCAGTCACAGCCAGGGAGCAGTGAAGTGGGTATAGGTGCATTGCTCAAGGGTACCTCAGTGGTGCCCAGGCTGGTATACGTGCAACCTTCTGATCCCAGGGGCAAAGTTCTAACCACTAGGCCACCACTGCCTAGTGGCAGTGTATATTGGCATGGGTCTCAAACTTCAGTGCTGGAGGGCCAGTGTCCAGCACAGTTTGGTAGTTTTCTATCTCAAACACACACACTACACCTGGCAATTAACAGTTGAGGTAAACCTGGTGTGTTTGATGAAGGAGAACACCAAACTGTGGTGGACACTGGCCCATGGGATATGGTGTTTCTTCCACCTTTCTCAAATGTCTCGTAATCAGCTAGAAATGTCTCTTCTTTTAAATTGCCTTCTTTTTTAAAGACAGAAGATCTCACGGAAGTTTACTCTGGGTTGGGATGTCATGGAGGGAAAGGAAGGCCGGCAGAGAAAGGGAACTCTATCCAGGCTTTGATAGAGGTGGGGGTGGGGACCAAGAATATTTGGGAGTGGGAAAGGCACCCTCACCCACTCTCTTTGTTGAACTTTAGGAACAGATGTGAGTAGAGTAGAGAGCGTGGGACAGAATTCTTAAGGCAGAGAAGCGCAGGGAATTCACTAAGACTGAACAATTAGGCACAGTGTGCGTTATAGTTATGATATCAGAGGACCAGGGGTTATTAAAGACAAAGAACAATTATAACCATTAATAAAAGGAAAAATAAATTATCTCTGAGCATTACTAGTTTAATACTGTTGTGTATAATTGCTAAAGTGACCCCATCTAGAAAGATGAGTCACATTTTCTGGTTATTATGTATTTAAAGTGTCAAAAGGTAGGCTTTTTGGAAATATTAGTCTGATCTGTAATGGCTTTGCTGTTAATGTTGCCAGTTGCTTTCACTTACTGTCTTTTTAGCCATTAAAATACTGCCTGCTTTTTATAAACCATATTAAAACTCTGTAATCTCTTAGGCTTTGGTCCAATATTTTCAAAGAACTTAGTCACAATATCTTCACAGTTATCCGATTCATGAAAACTGTGTTTGTTAAACTTAAACATTCAGTTTAAAAGATTTTGCCTTTCTCCCCCACCGTCCTTTTAAGTTTCACACACTCTCTGATGCGAGATTATTTCAGTTAGTGCTAGGCTTACTTGTGGTTTTTAAGAGGTACTTCCTCTTTTCTGCTTCTCATCAGTGATTAGTAAGCATTTGCACTACTTGACTACTATGATTCTGCTGTTTTGTCAACATGATTCAAGTGCTTTACTGGAGAGGTCAGTGACATTTATAAAATAGTAAATCAGACTCAATTTATACACAGAATGGACATGTCGCCATTTTTGGCAATTATTGATAGGTTAAAAAACAAATAATAAATGAATTAGTAATAAATAATAATAAATAATTATTAATAATAAATTATCTTTGTTCACTATTTTACTTTACTTCATTGTAAATATTTATTTCTTACATACTTACTTGTAACTTTTTAATTTATTGTTTACTTTTCTTCACTCTTTGTTATCCTCCTTGCTGCTCTTCTGCCATACAAAACAAATTTCCCACCCGTGGGACAATAAAGTTTTGTCTTATCTTATCATAAATAATTAAAATAAAGAAGTTTAGTAAAACTCTCACACACCAGTCTGTCTGAAATTGATACTTTGTATTAAGATTGGAATTTTTTTATGAGGAAGATGTGTTTTTATGTTGCATGAGAGAGAGAAACATAGTCCAACTCTGTATTTGGCAGAACGATTAAGGACTGTCAGATGTGAGCTAACCCCTATTCAGTCCAGCTGTTTTGATCTTGCAAGATTGTCCACAGAACTAAAGTACAGACACACACACATGTGCATCAAACACTTAAGTTCCAAGAAAGTGTCTCAAACAGGCCCCAGGGATACAGGCCATTTCCAAGTTTAAAAAATGCTGCACAAAAGGCACAGAGGGGGGAAGTGCTATGGGCCTTGCAGTCGCATGTGGGGTTGAGGTTTGGAGGGGTTGGGGGTGTAGTTGAATAATGTAGAGAAAAAGTACAGAGGAGGAAAACAGAGGGGAGCGGCAACAAGTTTCTCTGTACCATTGCGCAACAGACTGTATAGAGTTTCAGCAGCCCAGGCCCCTGGGTGCTGTCATTCACTGCATGGTTTTCAGTGAAGTCTAGAGATTAATCATGCGTGTATGCAGACACATCCATGTGTATATGTGCTCACGCTCGCATACACAAGACTGGATTGTGTTTTGGTCTGTCTAATGACTCTCATGTGATTAGGCTGTGGAGTGGAGGGAGACTTAAGATTTTTTTCTCCTCTAACAGATTGCTGTACTTATTTTGGGCCAATTCACCTTTGATGTTTTGTCTTTGTCACTTCATCTTGTTGAAATCTGTGAAACTGTTCACTTCTTATCAAAAGACCTCATTTGTCTCATTTCCCTAATTTACTCTCTGATAGCTCATTGTCTGATAGGAAAAGGAAATGGCAATAATAAAATATATAAGCATGTGAGAAGTAAGTGATTTGGGAAGGGAGGAGGGGATAACTGCTTATTTACGATTCATGTGAATGTGTGGCCTTGATCCCACTTTTTCTTTTCCATCAATGACATTTAAACTTACAACATTACTGATCTAATTGTTCAGTTTTTTATTACTATGATTAAATTCAAGCTATTTATATTTGAAGTTCTTACCTTGAAAAACTAAACTAAAAATAAATAATCATATTTGCCTTACTTTAATGCTTTACTTGGCCTACAGGAATAAATACATCACAGTGTGAGTTTGTACTGTTTTAAATTAGATATGTTACATGGCTGGATAGGATTGATTCTGTTTTCCCTTCTATATCAAATCTAACATTTTCTGCTGATATCCAATGATACCAATATGCAATCTGTACTGAGAACATACATGTGGTTCTGCTATTCTTTAAACATTTCAACAAAACCATTTTAAGTGCTGTGTTGTCTTCAAACCACCTTTTAGTTTGTGCTCCAGACCTCAAAATAATCCTTCGGCAGAAACCTGAGGGATTTAGATATATTGTACATTGCTTTTGGTGAAAAATAAAATTAAATAAAAATTAAGGCAAGAGACTTAACTAATTTAAAGGTTTTATTATCAACATTTTCATCCTTATGTTAAGACACAGAAAACCTGTCCTCCCTGTATTTTAGTTTTGTTTTTTTTGTGTGTTTTTTTATCAGACAACCCGGTCATCTGTGTTGGAATGTAGGATTCTAGACTCTAGAGGCAATGTGTTCAGGGATGGTCTCATTTCGGCACATTCTTCTCCAGCATGCAACAGTTTCCAAAGCCATAAATTTTATTTGAAATTTACAACGTTTACTGCTTGAATAACAATAATAATTGAGGAGGAGTTTGCCAAGTGAGTGCATGAGGGAGGATGAGAACTGGGTTGGGGAGCAGGGAGGTCGTAGAAGCAAGGCGCTCTTAACAATTGAACAGATGGACAGTCTCTGTACACCTGCTTTAAGGCTTTGTCTTGCCTCTAAGGTCCTGGGATCCTGAACCTAATGTCACACTCTATGATGTACTGACACACTGACTTGCTCAACACAACATATACATGCTGACATAGACTTGAATGTATAGATGCATTTTCACACATTATTACTGAAGATAAATTGATTGGCATGTGAAAGTAGACATGGCCATCTGTTGATGTGGCTGGAATATGTGAAGGAGGAATAGTAATAAAATGTTTTTATATTGGGCTGGGAAGAAAACATCAGACATTAGTTAGTACATTGTGTTTGGTCTCAGTAGTCTGATTCAGGAATATCAGACATGTAGACTTTGTGGGGTTTTTTTCTTTCTATTGGTGTCTAGTATTCTAAGATTCTAAAATTTTTTTGATGGTACAGTTACATGCTTAACTGTAAAAATAATTATATTCTAATAATCATTCAACATATAAAAGTAATCATTAATCTCACAGGTTTTTAAAATGGTCTGTCTTTGTGTATAAACATCCCCATTACAAAAAAAGATGATGCTGTGTAAAATGTCAATTAAAGCACAATGTGAGGATTAAACAAAATGCTAATTTATACACAAATAGCATATCATATGTAAAACCTTAGAAATATATATATTTAAAAGTATTTTAAATTTAATGCCAGAAACATATTTTTAAACAGTGACAAGGGTGTGCTTATAACTGTGTTACATCCACTCTGTTTTTAACAACACTGTTAAGGATTTGAGAACTAAGGAGATCAGTTGCTGGAGTTTTGAAAGACAGATGTCCCATTTCAATCCCACATTCTTCCTGTATAGAGATTTTGTCTGTTTGTCATTTTGCACAATTATGTGGCAACTGCAAACAACAGTCAAATGTGTAAATAGGTTAATGGCCTAATAGATATTTTCTGATTAATTTGTTAAATAAATCTATGCTGCTATAAAAATGTTGAATGTTTACAGTCAAGTTTAGATTTGTGTAAAAATGTACACAGCAACAGTTAGAATCATTAAAAATCATATTTATTTTTGTCTTATTTAAACATCTGAGGTCTGTTCTCTTTTCTACTGAAAAGGATGTATATGCATCGGGTAATTGATTTAAAAAGATGTCTAAATTATTTGAAATAAGTTAATCTACTGATCATCTGCAAGTGGTGTAGATTTTAATGACTACCATTTTGTCCAGGACAGACAATTTAGCTCAAGAACAGTCAGTTTAATGTGAAAAGAAGTTTCCAAGAACTGTTGGTATAGAATCAGAAAGCGATTGGACAAATTTGACCTGCTTGGAAATCATGCATGAGAATCATCTTTACTCTCCTAAAAGAACATTAATGCAAGACTACAGTTTGCCGAAGAACATATTGGAAAAACAAGACATTTTGAAATTATGTGGATAGAGTTGTTTGGCCACAGTTACAAACTTGCAGCCTAGACACAGTACAGTTTTTCAGGAGAAGAACTTCATACCAGCAGCAAAGCATTGTAGTGGAAATCTTTTTGGGAATGCTTCACTGAGATTGGACAGCTTGTTGTCATGGATTGACCTATTAATTCTACATCATATCAAGTGCTTAAAATAATGTGAGACCATCTATCAAAGTTGAAGTTGAACTAGACCATTCAACAGGATAATGATCCTAAGCGCACTAGCAAATACACCAAGGAATGGCTCAGAAGTAAAAGTTATTTGACTCAATTGAAATGTCATGTGGGATTTAAAAAGGGCAGTACATAAATAAAATTCTTAATCATCTTGAAGGCAACTGAAAGAATTTTGCATGCATGAGTGGTCAAAAATTTTAGCAAGTGGATGTCAAACTGGCAGGCTATTGTACTATATGCCTACAAGATATTATTTCTACTAAGATTGGACAATTCTAGCTTCTGAGGCCAGGGTTATGCTTATTTGTCTTGCAGCTTTGTTTAAGTAGATCACATTTATTTGTATGCACTGTATTAAATAGTGTACAATGATAGCTTGTTTATATATGTACAAAAAATCCATGCCTATTTTCCCCACTGTATGTATGTAAATGTAATATTAGAAAATCAACATTTTCAAATCAATCGTGAATAAAATACATTTGTTTACAAAATAGGATTTGATTTTACCATTTTTCTTAAGAAAATTATTCTTTTTATTAGGTTTACTGCAGTGCTTTTAAAATGATAGTGAAAGGGACTAGGATGTCAAACATGTGAAAAAGTGCCTCATTACCAGCACACAGGTGTAAAAACTGTTGAAGGCCTTTGGAACACACCTCTTCCTGCTTTGCATTTAATCACTCTTATAACCCTCTCCCCAGTGGCAGTGACTCATGTGTAGCATGAGAGTCACCTAACCAATGAATACTCTCCTATTCTTCTGTTAATGAAAGAAAACAAGTTGTCCCTTCACAAAGAAGAATGTGGACTTTGGTATGAAAGGGCTTGAAGGAAGTGATTATGTTCTAATCGGTAAGGTGAAGGGGTGAACATAGAAATGACCAAGTTATCATATTGATATGTCTGTGTTTTCCTTCATAGAAAAACTTGATTTTTAAGAGTAAAAGGTGTTTACGGAGAATGGAGTCTTCTCTTTCATTCTCTTGTTGACTAGGCCTCAGTAGGCTCCACTGTTGTTAGCCTGACAGTGAATTGTGAAACATGCCAGCACAAAGCAAATGTTGACCCTCTTAAAGCTTTCTCCCATGCTTGTGTGTTCCCCACACCCACTACCAGGAATTTGTGAATGTATCCTTTTTCTCACTCTTCACTGCCTGGGCTGATTTAGCTGAATTTCTGTGGAATGCACTGCTTGTAGTTTGTGGCTAGATTTAACTGGGTGGTGCTTCACCCATTGCTACAGAATGCTGGAAACATGCCAGACTCGGTAGGCTCTCCTACAGGAAAAGTGGCATGTTTATTTCTAATCAGGTGAACTGTGTTAAATTCCAGTATTCACCAAGCTGCATGCCAGGTGTTCAATGGTCCTGGTGGTTAATCTCACAGTATTGTCAGTTGAATAGAAACTAAACAGTTTTAGTTCTGTTATTTATTTTTAATTACAAACAAGTGCTAAATTTATGCACCACTATGAAAAGTCTACTCAAATGTATTTTTCTTCATTTAGATGGATAGTCTGCTCCCTTGTAGTTAGGCCATCATCAGTTGGTTATCTACTGTCTCAGTCATTTGTTGATTCTTTCATTGTAGTGTTGTGATAACTGTATGTGCTAGGCATGGAAGGTGAAGATGGGACAATGGTATATTTAGTTGACAACAGTGTGTATACAACAGTGTGCTTGTTGTTCAGTTCTTTTTTAAGTACTTGCAATATTAAATGCTCATAAGAGCATATTGTAGAGACATATTGTAATGATGAAGCAGATGATTGTGTGACCCAAATTGACAACTCAATTTGAGAAGGATCAGTAACAAATACAGTCAGGTTTCCTAGGTCTAGATATCAACCAAAGATGGCCTAACTAAATTGTTATGTTAATTAACAGTTTATTCAAAGGAAATGTTCTATATAATCTTCATGTATATTTACAGTTTGTCCATGCTTCTTTACAAAGGTGTCTGAATCATCATACTTGAGAAGTATAATGTAAACAGATGCTAAATGCTCAACAGATTCTAAAGAGTCCAAAAAATACAGCTAATCTGTAGTCAGATATGTAAATATAGACATCTGGAAGTAGTTAACTGTATAGCTGAGCTCACTTGCAGCAACAGCAAATCTAATTCTCTCTGTCTCCCTCTACAGGTACATTAAGGCCGGTACGTCGGAGTTTCTATGACCCTACTTCAGCGCCGGGCCAGGGCTGGCTATGGGAGTGGGAGAATGATGCAGGTTCTTGGACGACTTATGACATGGAGGTCTGCATTGCCCTGCATGCAGCAAAGGACCGTCAGCAGCCATGGTTAGACATGGCACCACTTGGCTTCTGCTACCTCGTGGACTTCCAGACCATGACTCAGGTCAACCGACAAACCCAGAGATGCCGCCGTGTTCAGAGACGCTCAGACATGGCTTACCCTCTGGTCTCTGGGCCTCTTCCAAAAGCCTCCCAGGCCTGGGGTACTAGTGCTGGAGGGGCAGCTGGTGGAGTTGGTTCCAGTGGAGCTTCTACAGGAGCACTTCTGGGTGTAGGAGTGTCTGGTGCTAGCTTAAGTGATAATGGGAGTGCAATCTATCCAAGTGGAAATCTGTCTGCATCATCTCTTGCCCCTTTTGGACAGCCTTGTGCCTGCCAACAGTGTATGCTCGTCTTAAGTGTGAAAGCAAATGCCATGGCTTCACACACACTGGGTCGCAGACCTACCCCAGCAAAACCTCCAAGTCCTAAATCCAGTCTAGGGACACTTCCGTCTTTGTCTATGACTTCATCCGCGTCTAATTCATATTCACAAACGTTGCCTCATGGGCTGTCCTTTAATCGCTCCCTTTCTCAAGAGCGTAAGAACACTGCTGCCTTTGCTCATTCACTTTCCATGCTCACCTCAAACACTGCCACTCTGTCGCTGTCATCTAGCCGTCCACTTCCTCCACCTTTGCCCCCTATTCCACCTCCACCAGTGTCCAGCCAGCAGCCTTCAACTGTGCCAAACTGCTCCTCACCATGTCCTTCGTCTGTGCCAACTGCAACGCTCATTACCGTGGCATCGAGCACCACGTCATGTTCACCTTCACCACCACCTTCAACAACTGTTCCGTCTCAGCGTTTTGCAGCATGTGCTGCTCCTCTGCCTCCTCGTGCCAGTCTCGCAGGGCTTAGCCGACCAGCACTGCAGAGGATCGCCATGGCACAGTCACGTGCACTTATTGCCTCTGGGTGAGAAGACAACACTTAAGCCATTTATCTGCTGTACATGATAGATGAGAGATAAAAGTGTTGTTGGGTGGGTGTAGTTATTGGTGAGCAGATGTATGAAAAATGTTTATTGATAGTTGACTTCAGGCAGTTCAGTGAGACTGACCATTACATATTTCCATATAATTTCACCAAATTAGTAGGATTATCCTGAATATCACTTTTTTGTACATTTCCCACACATTAACCAAGGGAAAAATCTCACATTTTATCAAATTTAATATTATTTTCTTTAATTAAGTCAACAAATAAGTCTAGATTTATGTTTACCTAGATAGCAGTGATGATACAGAAGTAAGTTTAAGATGTAAATCTCTAAATTTATGCTTGATTGTTCCTGTACCTGGAAGTTGCTTTGGACAAAAGTGTCATTCAAATGAATAAATTTAAATGTTATAAAATAGTTCTTAGTTATATTTTCAATGTCAGTTTATTACTTTATGATCCTCTGCTAAATCTACAGGTTCGTTATCTTAGAGGAGTTTCCAGTTTCAGCTTAAATGGTGTAACACTCAGAATGTAATGTAGTGGTGGAAACTAGAGATTTAAATTAAGGTGTAAACAAAAATAAGATGTCAACTTCAGTTTCATTATGTTGCGAGTAAGTGCAAATCACATACAGGCAAGTGACTATTTCAGTGTTTTATTTAAAATTTCGACTGTTTTGTCAAAAAATGTAAAAAAAATGTAAAAAAAAAAATAAAAAAAAAAATTAAAAGTTTTAAGCAGAACAACAAGAATTGGAATAGCTGAATGTTGAAATGTCGTTGAGTAGAGTAGAGTACTGTTTTTTTGTGTTGTAGTGGCTACAATGTGGTATATAATTGCAGGGCTAACATCTAAGGCTTTTGGTAACAAGTGTGCACAGAATAAGCATGCACTTGTGGGAGGGTTTAAGATGTAGGCCATGTTCTTTTATGGTGTTTTAGTTAAGGATGCATGATTGTGTTGGGCTCATGAGTATTGGTAGATAATTGCTTAAATAAGAAAGGCATTTTACAAAAGTTTAGCTTTTACAGATTTTTCACATCAATATTGAATATATCGAAATTATGCCAGGCAGCTGTGCTAAAATATCTCTTTTATTCACCCGGTGTATGCATTTCTCTCTCTATAGCTCGCCTTGTTAGTGCTGTAGCCTTGAACACGCTCAGCCATTCTAATTCTATAGGTCAGATCCTGCTGCTCTTGCTGCTATGGCTGCTGCTATAGCCTCTACTGCT
>JBBIGC010000145.1:20619259-20634006 GCA_037576955.1 Lepidarchus adonis
TACTTGATTAACTGATTAACTCATGCATGTAAAGATGCTGCAGAGGTTTTTTTAACAGCCACCGACATGCTAGCTGGATGCGACAACATGCAACACAAATGAGCAGTGAGCATATAGCCAACAGCAGTGTCTCTCATGGGAGTTGAGTATTACCGTAAAGCATTTAGTAGGCATTCAACTGCATCCAACTACCGTATATGACAGACAAACAGGACAAAAAAGTATGCACATAGCAAACACCAGTGTCTCTTGTGGGAGTCCAGTATTATACAACATTTAGTAGGCATTCAACTAAATTTTACTACCATATATGACAAAAAGCCAGAAAAAACGCACATATAGCGAACGCCAGTGTCTCTCATGGGAGTTCAGTATTACCATTAAGCATTTAGTAGGCGTTTAACTACATTTTACTACCATATAAGACAAAAGCTGAAAAAAAGCGTGCATATAGCGAATGCCAGTGTCTCTCGTGGGAGTCAAGTATTACAGTAAAGCTTTTAGTAGGCATTCAAATACATTCTACTACCATGTATGACAGACAAACGCAACAAATAAAGGGAGCCATTGCTGTAACCATGACACCCCATAATCCGTTACGGTAGCTCGCCACACCCGCCTCTCACCACATTTAGTGCCCGGACCAATAGGGACGAGCTAATGGGTTTTGAATTTTAGTTTTAAAATGTTATTAAGTTTATGTATGGGCATCAGCGTTAGCACTGGCAGATACATATATGAATGTGCTGGTTCATTAATGTGTGATTGCATCCCTAGTAAAGCTAGTTATGGTGCTTGTGAGCATGTTGTTGTTGCTTATTCTGCTGGTTTAATGCTTCCATCATATTCTGTCACTGGTTTTGTATGTTATCCAGATGATTTTGGATGTATGTATAGTGACCTTTCTTCAGCAACATGTTTGTAGCTTATATGGGTTGGTGTATTTGTAGCAAAGCACATTTGCATGTGAATGTTTGTGTAAAGTGTGTGCATGTACGTATGTGTGTGTGTATGTGTGTGTGTGGGTGTGCATGCATGCGTGTCTGTGTGTGTGTGCGTGTGGGTGTGTGTTTGCGTAAGTTTGCGTATGCACATTTATGAAGTGTATGGGGGCAGTGTTTTTCACATAGTGCTAAATCATCCAGCACAGCTCAGCTTGATGGCCATCTGGGGACAGAACTGAGCACTTCAACAGTGGTGAAGGAGATGTGGAGGAATGGTAGATGGAGAGAGGGAGTTGCAAGAAAAAAAGGAAAAATGAGAGTGAAAGAAGGAAAGTGATGGGGTCAAGAAGGGTCATTACCTCCCCCTGTCCCCCTACCTCCTTCTCTTCTCCTCTCCCCAATTTCCTAGGCTTCACCCCCTGTCCCCCCCCGGCCATTGTATGCTCATGTTTGGTTTCTATGGTAACCTTTGTTGGCATAGCAAAACCTAGTCAGCATTTGCAACACAATGCTGCTTCACTGCACATGTTTTTGTGTGAATAGCGAGAAGGGATGAAGGAAAAGAGACTAAAGGGACATCGTTATACTGTCTGGAGTTTAGGTTTTGGCGAGTTTTGAGCATGCATGAGCAACCTTTCAGACAGACACTGCTTGCATATGATAGAATAGAAGACAAAGACAAACAAATAACTGAGCAAATGGAGGAGACAAAGATAGAGCCAGTAGAAGCCATGCAGAAGCTGTATAATTTTGAAAACAGAGAGCTGAGACTTAGTATAAAAATAGGTAATGTGCAGAAAAAGAAAAGTAAGGAATTGTGAAATTGCTGCACAGGGTTTCTGCAGGGTCTTATAAATTAAAAAATGTAAACATCTGAATAAAAGGCAGTAAAATAATGTCTTAAATACATCAAATGTGATGCTTTAGGTCTTAAAAATTTCATGTTCAACATGACTTTGTTTTAATGCTTAAAAAATGATCTAATTGCTCAGTGTATATCACTGGTCCAGGTGTAGCATGCTGTAATAAGACTAAAAACAAGAACAATGCAGGATGAATATAAACTGAAACATGCTAGAAATGTTTCTCTGTAGAATACGATAGATGGTTTGCAAAGTAATTTGGCTTTTCATAAGGTTTTCTAAGGTAAATTTACTTTATGGGTAAGTAATGGCTCAGGATTGATGTGTTTAATGTTCAGCTAAAACCAGCTAAACATAACCTGAAGCCCACATTTGAATATAAGAATATGCAAGTTATTCAAGCTGGGTGAAAAGATACTAAAGTCACATAAGAAATCAGAAAAATAATAAAATTATGGCTAAAATACTCCTGAAACACACAGGCCCTTCACAGTATTGCAAGGTTTTCCTGGGATTTGGTCTTAACAGAACCATCTCTTCACTCTTTTTGAGTGCAGAAGTGGGGAGGTTGATATGAATAATTTACTTTGTCAGTAATTCTAGGACTCTTTTCTTTTATATCCGTTCTACATTTTGACAGTGTAGACATGAAATTGGTCTTAAATTTCATTCATAATGGTATTAAAATGGTCTTAAATTTAACTTGTTGAAACCTGCAGAAACCCATGCCAACAAAAGTAAAGAAAAGATTTTCAATGCAAAATGTGCAGAAATCTCAGGTTTCAAAAAACACACACCTCCCCCTGCCCATAGTCAGGCATGCAGAAAAGTAAATAATGACTGTTTAAATAACTGCTGGAAAGAATGTTGAATGTATAGACAAGAGGTGGCTGTGAAAAATAAATTGTGCCTAAGATGTACGTGGTAGTTGGTTACATGTTGTAGTATGTTGAACAACCTTGTCAAACGGAAACAAGGGAGAATGATTGGTGAACAATTTTTAGATAATCAAGAGTATCTGCTTTTAACTGATGCAGTCACGCCAGCAGGTGGTGGAATAGCACTGAGAGCATGACTTTAGTCATAATACTTCTTAATACGGTTTCTTGGAACTTGTGGACATGAATACTGAGTAAGATTAACCTCAGGCATAATTTATTTAATTGACTAATGTAATTGTTAATATTGTAAAAAGGATCACTGTTTTGCCTTAATTTTATTTAACCATTGCCTTTGTACAATCATTTAATCTATTATATATTTAAAATATAAATAATAAAAAAGATTGCACTCATCATTTATGTACCTTTAAAAAAACACTCTGGGCTTTAGGTGATGAAGTTCCTCCATCATTTGTGAATTGTGTATTTTATGTGGCTATATTCATCCTTCTGATATAAGTAGATTTGATTTTATTCAGTCCTCTGTCTGAAAACTTGTTCCATTCCTATTAAACATTTCATTCTGTGCTCCTGCATTCATCAGTGATGAAATAATGACTCAATTATGTGCAATTATCAAAAGAGGTGTGAATAAGAAAGGGAGGGAGGAGAAAGAAAATTATTAATCTATTAATAGTTTTAACACCAGTTATATTGAGCATGATTATGTGTTTTATTAAGTGTGTCACATCTACTGATTGGTGCACATAGCATTTTATTTTTAGTATTTAATTAACAAATGTGTTCTGTCTTAGGGCTTGCAGTGACTGCAAAACCAACAAACTAATTGGCAAATTTGTACTACTTTAAGAAAAATGGCATACCTCAGAAATGTTATCCCTTTGTTGTGATGTCAATACTGAAGGTGTTTAAATCCACCTTTGAGCCAAAAGAGGGACTGCAGTATGCAATTTTAACAATAGAAAAGAAAAGAAACAGCTTTTGTCACATATTAATGGCACTTCGTGGGGATAAAATGAATTACCTACCCTAGGGTAGTCTGCAAGTTTCAAGAAACAGTATCATAAAGATACATTACCAGGAAATAACTTTCTTTCATTAGAAAACAATACATTGTCAAGTGAGAGGTTTTTCTTTTTACAAATTTCAGTTTTCATGTAAGTGTATTTTGTTGATGATTGAGAAATATATGATCTGTTGACAACTTTCATGCTGGTTAACAGGACTTTAATGGCAAATGCAAATATGAATTTTGGTAGATTAATGTTTAAGGGCAGCAAGTTTGATGATGCAAAGACTGAAAAGTTGGACCAGTAACCTACAAGAAATTAAAATTGCTCTTGATGAAAAAGTGAACAAGGCATTGTTACAGTGGTATGATTTTTGCGGTGACCTAGTGGTTAGGACTTTGCCTGAGATCAGAAGGTCGCAGGTTCAAGTCCCAGTCCGGGCACCACTGAGCAAGGTTCTGTCTCCCTTCACTGCTGCTATTATTTTATTCCCACTAGCTTGTTAACTTACCTATATTCTTTAATTGTACTCTTCTGTGGCCAACTTGTTTTTCTTCCCACTTGACACATCAAATCACTGGAAATTGCTGTAAATGGTTATTTTTATTTATTTTCTTCACTGTCCAGTAGATGTATAATGGTAGTGCTTCATACGTGCTCGTGTCTGCGTCTTAGTAGGGCAGCTGGGAAGTGTGTTAATGCTTTCCAGATTAACTAGGGATCAAACGTGACTAAACAGTCTTCAGCGTCTGTCTACCTCACCTTGCACATGCCCCATTACTCACGCTGCAATACATTAGTGGTTTGCTAATGCACTAGGTAATATGAATGATGCGATTACTCTGCCTCCCTTCCTTTACAACAGCTGACGTAAGAGAACAATTTCCCTGTAGCCATCACTTCATTGCATTAGGTATTTATTATTACACTGGTATCAGCCTGTAGATCACTAAACCCTTCTGCATCATACTGCCTTATTGTCATATGCAACATAAGTCAAGTATTCATAGAAGGAAGGCACCTTCTGAATTCTTATGTTACCATATTAGCACTTGATCAATCTAACTATTTTAACAATACTTCAGCCAAAATGGCTAAAATTGTTTTGGGTCTTCAGGAAACACAACAGAAAAGGAAAAGATAAATAGACCTGTGGCAATTGATGTTGGCATTTTTTTATTTCTTTTTTTTCGTAGTTTGTATATACTGTCCATATTTGTGTTGATATCTTCACCTGTTAAATCTCTTAATATTATTTACAGAAGTGGTTGTGTGTGTATTTGTGTGCACATTGCTGGAAGCAGGTGTGTGTTTTGCACAGGCCGTAGTCTCATGGGCATGTGACATGCAGGTAATCTGTTGCAGATGTGACGCTTGAATATTGTGAGGTCACTCACCAGATGGAAAGTAATGGATTAGGTCTATAAGAGAGCAGGAAGAGCATCACAAGACATTCAGATGCTTGTGGGGAAGCTGATATACTGCCACTCTACCAATATATAGATAATGAAGTAAAAGGAGTGTGAGATTGCTGTGATTTAGAGAAAGCATAGAGAATAAACAAAAAAGGACAATTGCTTAGAAGATAAAGAACTGGACTAAGATTCTCTTTTTTTCACATCAAGCTTGGAAAGAGAGGTCTGTTTATTTCTCTGAATATACAGATATTTTTTTCCCTTTTTTTGCTTGGACTTTGCTTGGACTTTGCTTGGACGTGGATTTGAAATATGACTGTGCTCACTCATATTAAGTAAGTACTTGAAGAAAAGAAAAGGGAATTGGTGCATAGTACTATGTAGATCTTTGAAGCTTTCCTTCCCCTGTCATTAAAAACCAAGTGCTAGTTTAGTGATACTTTAGCTTCTAACATAAAATCAAAGATATTATGTAAAAATAGTGATGGAGTACTACAAGAACATTGTAAGACATAACAGTAACATTACATAACAGTAAAATTTGGCTTTTTCACTATAGAATACTACATTGGCAAACAACCAAAAATTCAGTCACCAAAATGCTATTTGGTGTTCAGACATGAAAAATTACATTGTTGTATACTGTATGTGGACTACTCAACAGTAGCAACCAAAGCTGTCAACTTGAGCATCTGTTGGTATTCCTATTGTTCTAAATGAACCATGTCAGCAGACTGAGTGCAGGTGGCAGAAGCAAATGTAATGCTGAACAGCAGGTATGTTGGCTTCGGCCAACAGGCAATTAAGCTGTGCCATATGTATGCACTAACAAACTGCCAGGCTGTGCCAAACTGTGTGTGTATGTGTGTGTATGCGTGCATGAGTCTGTGTGTGTTTGTGTGCACACATTTTGATAACATACATACATATTCAGGAGTTTTGGAGAAAGTTTTGTATTAAACGTACAATATTGTCAGAAGAGTGGCACAATGATGCATGCAGTTAAATTTTTATTATTTTATTTTTTCCAGAGTACCGACTGTACCAGTGAAGAACCTCAATGGCTCTAGCCCTGTCCATCCAGCTTTAGCAGGTAAAATTGTTGTGGGAAAAAGGACAACACGTTGATGCTTACTCTGCCTTTTATATTTAGTCATAATCTAAATTATACGCATCAACATTCTGTTTATCGGTTGTTCAGAAACATCTTAAACAATAGGTGTGACAGCAAAGGAGAAATGTCCTTTAAATGTTTGTTGTGCCAGCAGTTAACCCTCTGTTTTCTGCAGGGATCACAGGTATTTTGATGAGCGCTGCTGCTCTGCCTGTGTGTTTGACTCGTCCTCCTAAACTGGTGCTGCACCCTCCTCCTGTCAGTAAAAGTGACATCAAACCCATTCCCGGCCTGGGACACTGCTGCCGCAAAACCACCAAAAAACAGGCTCGAAAGGGTATGGTTGAATGGACAAAAATTTAATATCTAAATTAATATCTAACCAAACTCATTATTGCATCAACAAAAGACAAACTGTAACATCATATTGTAGTCTCATTTATCATATTCACAGAACAGGTATGTTGATCTGCAAAACTTTTTTTTAGGCAAGACTCCTGAAGAAGTAGTGAAGAGGTACTTGCAGAAAGTCAGAAATCCTCCTGAGGAGGTATGTTCTTCTTTCCTTCACATCCTTGCTGTGTCCTTTATCTCTTTGATAGCTATGAATATAGTGGAGGGATGAGGCCTCAGGAAATAATGTAAGCATATAATATGTTGCTGATAAGGCCATGTGACTTGATCCAAATGAAATTAGCCCATTTTGTTAAATTTCAGTATTAAAAACATGTAATATATAATTTTTATTTAATTTCTGCTTATGCTGCTTCTATCTCATGGTTTGTATAGAAACATGACATCTATTGAATATTATTCCTGCATTGTGATTCCACATGTGAATATATTATCAAAATGTTACCATTGTTTCCTCTCAGGACTGCACTATCTGTATGGAGGCTCTAACTGGCCCCTCTGGGTATAAAGGCCCAGGCGTGGGTGGTGCGTCTCGTGCAGAGTCAGTGGGTCGACTAGCACAGTGTGGTCATCAATACCATCTGCAGTGCCTGGTTGCCATGTACAACAATGGCAACAAAGACGGCAGCCTTCAGTGCCCCACGTGCAAGACCATCTATGGTGTGAAAACGGGCAACCAGCCACCCGGCAAGATGGAGTATCATGTCATTCCCCACTCGCTGCCAGGACACCCTGAGTGCAAAAGCATTCGCATCATTTATAACCTACCACCCGGCATACAGGTACAGCCTTGTCATGTAGTGTTTGACACAAACATACACAAAAATATATTTATATTTTGCTTTTCTCTGAACATGACATTTTTTTTCTGAAGGGTCCTGAGCACCCGAACCCAGGAAAGCCTTTCACTGCTAGAGGATTTCCCCGCCACTGCTATCTTCCAGACAGTGAGAAAGGACGCAAGGTAGGTGTTTTACATGTGTCTAACTTTGACGAAAAATCAGCTTTTCCCAGCAAAGGTTCTTAAACCCCATGTATATTGTGTATTTTGAGTATTGTAAGGTATTATCTCTAAATATGTGCATTGTATATTGTCTGTAGCATTAGGGAGATTCCATCTGTCCGAAACAGATTCCTTGTGTGTTAACATACTTGGCCAGTAAATCAGATTTTTGATTCCAGTTCTGATTTGCTACTTGGTCTCTGCAGTTTAACAATACTGATACATCAATTCAGTATACTGGATGAGTAATGGCACTAATACCAACCATATTTAAGGATTAGATATCCATCAGGTGTGACCAATCCATAGTTTCTTGGTCATAGTCAGTATAAAGATTTATAATCATTTAATAATTTAGAATAATTTGTACATTCAAATTGTCAGGTTCCTAAACATTTGTGCATGACTGTCTTAAGCCACACATTTCTACTTGGTTATATAATTGTTTTTACTGCACTTTACTGTTGTGACTATAAAATACAAGTAGCACTATTACTGGATCGATACTCCACATATCAGATTCTTGGGAAAGGTTAATCATTCAATCAGCTCTTTGAGGTAAATCAGTTAATCTAATTTAAAAACAGCACAAGTCTGTTTAATTCCTACATACAGTAAATATTGATCATGCGCACAGGTAATGGTTATATTCTTGCATTAACAGTTGCAACTTGCTCTCTCCTCTCCTGTAAGGTACTGAGGCTTTTGCTGGTAGCTTGGGACAGGCGGTTGATTTTCTCTGTGGGCACCTCAAGCACCACAGGCGAGTCAGACACAGTTATCTGGAATGAAGTTCACCATAAGACTGAGTTTGGCTCCAACCTCACAGGTCACGGCTACCCTGACCACAGCTACCTGGACAATGTGCTGGAAGAACTAAAAGTCCAAGGCATCACAGAGGAAGATGGACATCAGTTGTGAGGAGTGTAAATGGGATGAAATAAGACAAAGTAGTGGCAATGTGACAGTTGAGGGCAGAGTTGGAGAAGGGCATGTGGGAGAGGTCTTTTTTGGGGGGAGAATTTCTGGGCCATGGGTGCATGTGTGACAGACAGAGAGACATGTGTGAGTTAGTAATAGCCATTAATAAAATGAGGGGAAAAAGAAAGAACAGTACTTGCTTTGCTATGGGCCCATATTATAAAAAATGCATGCTGATGGGTGCTGCGGTTTGCCTAAACCAGATGTGCCGAGCCCTCCCTTAGAGCAATCTTCTCCTTCAGGGTCAAGTTTCAATCCTAGGCTGACACTTCAGATTCTAATACTGAGATGCTCTGGAAAATCTGGATAATCCAGAATAGGTGTGTTTGATTAGGCCTGGGGGTGTACGCTGCACTTTTGAGAAGATTTCATATCTTTTTGCTTAGGGAACTCTACAAAGTGGTTTTCTGGGGCTGTAGAGCTATAAAAAAATGAATAAGAAAGAAAATGGGCTAGAACTGAAAGATGGAAATAACTGAAGGTTACATGGAATGAAGAAAAAAAGGAAATTTGAATGATTAGAATGGAAGGAGAAGGAAACAATGGAGAGACAAAGAGAGGGATCTAAGAGAAAGAAACCGTAAAAAAACAAAGGCCAAAGAAAGTAATTTTAACCTTATTTGCTGAGAAGTTAAAATTTGTGTAGCTAAAGCTGCAAAGAAAGAGTGTGCCTGTGTAGTGTGTGTTTGTAAGAGAGATAAAAAGAGAGAAACCCACTTGTGCCCTCAAATAATTCCCTTTTCCTCAAAAACATTCCTTTTAATTGAGAGCAACATAAACTGCATCTTGAGTACTTAACTTGCATTATAATTTCTTTTATCATGTAATGTCATTCTATGTGTTAGATTTATGTACTCATCTTTGTATTTTATTATTTTTGTAAAAATCATGGAAGTTGTTGTATGGCTCAGAGAGCAAAATAGTAAGACTGTGAAGTACTTCACAGACTTATAAACATCTACTAGATTTTAGGGAGGTTATTGTGTTTAGACATACCTGAAAGTTTTTTTATGGTGATTTTTAATTATGTCTTTTTCAGTCCAGGTTTACACTTATTCTTCGTACCCTGAATTTTTCCATTTCAAATATGTCAGTAGCTCACTGAGGTTAACATTTTAAAAGGTCCTTTCTTTTCATAGAGGTAGGGTGTAAAAAGGCAACGGCTTTTACTGTACAGTCTGATTGAGGTAATAATTGAGTAAATTATACTTAATTTTCTAAATGTTTCTGGAGAAATAGTGTTCATCCAGTGTAACGGTTGTATTGCAAAACTTAGGATTGAACAGGTTATGAGGATGAAATGGAAAGCTGAGCAACAGCTTAGAAATTTTAAAAAAAGTTTTTTAAAAATAAAAAAACATGCACAAAATTTTTATTTCGGTAATAAAACAGATTTTTGCATACATCTGTTGGAAATTTAGCATGAGTGGTCTTTGTGTTTTGGGGTTGTTTGGTTTCAAATGATGAGTGTTCCCTTGGAAAATATTTTCACTGTTGTTGCACTGCCCGCCATGCCTACCCTGTCTCTTGTCCAGTCTCTGTGTTTGGTCAGTAACTGACCTGTTATGCCCTCTTTCTGTGACCTGAGTTGCGTGCCAGTGTTTGTGTCTGTGTAAGGGTGAAAGCATGCATGTTTGAGTTCATGCATCAACTGTATGCATGCATTTGTGCTTGATTATGTATGAGTGTGTGTATGGTGTGTTTGTTGGCCTGATTTAAGGTACGCTTCAGGTATGGTAAAGTATATTATGTTACTGAACTGCCCATTTTCTTTACTTTTCAGTTCTTATTCTAAGCCATTAGTGCATGTACTTTTTTATTTCATACCATTCCAAGTTAAACGTTAAAATATTTCACGTTTTGTATCATTTTGTGCATATAAGCATGGGTACAGTTTACTGCTTGGTTTATCAATCCGGCCTGCTCTGAGGTGTGCAGAACTGCTCTGTATTCATGTGTGTCTTTTCTTTGTGAAAATCTATCTAAAAGTAGACATTTCTGAGAGTAAGTGGTCTGCTCTCTAGAGCCAGCTTCCTCCTCTCTTACAACCTCAAGTGGAGTTCACTGCAGTCGTGATTGGACGCTTGTGTGTATGAAATGGACAGTTAGCGTTTCCTCTGCTCTTTTATAAAGGTCTATTTTCTGCACTGGAGGAGAACATTTGGAGTACTCCTGTACAGTGTTAAAAATGAATGCGAGATGAAAAATACGTGTATGTAGTAATGAGGCTAAATGTAAATAACGTACAACAATATTGAGGTATGTTATTAAGTGATGGAAATTAAAGAACTGATATCTAATTTGTCCCATTACTTTTGTAACAATGTTGCAACAATTTCGTAAGAGTTCGTTCATAAAAGTAGATAGGGGCCTTCTGATCTAGGGCCCGGCTAGCTCAGTCGGTAGAGCATGAGACTCTTAATCTCAGGGTCGTGGGTTCGAGCCCCACGTTGGGCGAAGCATTTTTTTTCTCAGAAAGTTTTTAAATTTTTATATCTAAAATACATCTATAGATTTATATATAACGCAAAATTATAAAATATGCTGCTGGAAGAGAATACCACAACACAAAGTGCAATTGAAACCGCAGGCTGAGAGTAAATACTTTAACAACCAAACAGAAGCACTATGTAACCTCTATAGTTAATGTAACATCTGCAGTCTATATCTAATGTACTAGACTTGTTTAAAGCACTTAATAATGTAGAGGAATAACCTGGCCTCTTTAAGCACTAACAGATAGTAAGTTTGTGTTGTTCATGTTGCAGCACTTGCAGTGCGCATTTATAGCAATAGACTTGTTCATAAGCACTTAATGATAACATGGAGTGTGTTATACTCTTTCTAGAAGAGTTGGGACAAAATATTGATTTGGCGATATAATCGTCATTGCTCATGTGATATGATAATCATCAACATTCCCTGTCAATTAGACTCACTGGCGTCACTACTTCATGTCTCTCTTTGGAGGCGCTGCTCAAATAAATGCAGGAAACTTGGGTGAAAGGAGAATTTGAAATTACCATCAGGGAGTAGGCAGAGAAAGCCAGGCTGAGAGACACCCAAACCACATGTAAATTTAAAGTCTGGGTTCACTTTGACTTTTATAACATGGACAGAACAAACCGTGGATTATTTTATGCCAAACTACTTCTCAATGCATCTCTTTCCTGCACTTGTTCCATGTAGTGATAAAGCCTACAAGTAATCATGCGTCAATGTGAGTAAAAGAACATTGGTGGAGAGCTTCTTTGAAAAAGAGAGAAAAACTCAATAATCCATCAGGCATAGAATTTACGTCACATATATACATACAGGTGCTATAGCATAAAGAGCCCTGAGAACTTTAAAGTCAAATTGACTCAGATCACTGGTATCCTCACCTTTTGAGACAGTTTTGGGTCTTGTTTGAGTGACTGGAACAACAAACCCATTAGAGAACACAAAGAAATCATCAGATAGGGCTAATTCCCTAACATTAAGATTAGAGACATTGAATCCTTTACTGATAACCAAATCCAGTGTATGACCTTGAGTGTGAGTTGGGCCGGTGTTGTGCCACTTAAAAACCTCCATTTCTAACCAAATTTATTCCCTAAAATGTATGAAATGGCTTAAAACCAACCTCTGATTTCTGAAGACAGGTAGGCCTATATCAGTGTATCACGCATATTTTCTCATTTCTAACACGATATTTGAGGGTTACTGAGGGATATAAAGCGTCTCTGTATAAACAGACGCACATGTACATTACATTAGGAGTAATAATAAAAGAGATAAACAACATTTGTTGCAAATACATCCGCCTGTTTGAACCTGAAGATACGTTAATGCAATATAGAGAAGATCTGCACGTGCCAAGAGAATGTATTACGTTGTGTGTAGCACTATGAGAGTATAATACTACGAACAGTGTAGTAGGATTGGGACGGGGCCACGTCCACAATAACAGCAGCATCGCAGGCAAGTATCATCGCAGAACAGACAGAGACAAACACAATTTTAAAGGGTTGTGGCACTATGATTTTTACTCCTTTTTATGCCAAATAATACTCCCCTCTAAAATGTTGGATTGGAAGGTCAGAGTGACTTCAAACGTCTTCTGCTCTTAATGTGTGTCCTCTAAATTATACCCTAGAAATTACAATTCTGAGACGCGCATGCCCGCGAAAGGTGGAGGAATTTGTAGGGGGTAGGATTTCGCACAACACCTGTTACCTGCTGTATCAGACCAAACTTGTCAAATAAGGCAATGAGTTCATGTGCTTTGGTTTGAAGTGCTCAACTCATTGCCACAGAAAAGCCATCTTCCCGCCTCTTTAACTCCCTCCGCTGTCACTCACTCGCAAAAGTGGCGATAGTGATGGTCGGTGTAACCCATAAGTCAAAATTTCAACGTTTATTCATAACTGCAGCGCACATAATTATTTGCAAGAGTCTCATGAGCTGACATGTGTCAAAACAGCATGAATATTGTAGTAACTGTCCCTTAATGCCAAAATCTGAGCTTGATACCAAATACCAAAAGAGAGGTTCTTGAGTTTTTCGTGGAGCCATTAAACTCTTAATTTTGGTAAATGAAAGATTCCTGAAAGAACATTAAAACGGGCATCTCATCGCCCGGCTAGCTCAGTCGGTAGAGCATGAGACTCTTAATCTCAGGGTCGTGGGTTCGAGCCCCACGTTGGGCGGAGCACTTTTTTCAAAGAACCTATGCGTTTACACAATCGGAAATATTTTCATCTGTCTTTACGGGTTTTTTGCAGCTGCCACCGTGTTGCTTTTTGTCTGGATTATAGGCCGGTATTCATCATATTTTTGTAAGATAATTGTCTGCTCTTCGGCTGTGAAGAACGCCGCTCTGCTGCTGGTAATCTTTTCCGTGTTTGTGATTGGCCATCTGCTGCAAACACCGCCTGTTTTATGTGAACGCGCGTACATCTTGATTGGAGAAACGAATCGAGTTTATATCCAGCCTCGCGGTATCGTTTAGAGACTTTGATTAGTGAAGCCAGATACATGAAATAGATCCTGGGTATGTTAAACTCGCTTCGTAGTATAGACCTCAAGCCAAATATTTAATTAATCAATTTAATCAGAACCACGCTTACATACAAACATATTTATGTAGCTGCCGTGGTCCCTGGTGGTCTAGTGGTTAGGATTCGGCGCTCTCACCGCCGCGGCCCGGGTTCGATTCCCGGTCAGGGAACGTGATCTTTTTTTCGTCGTCAAAGACAATACATTCCACACAAATAGATATAACAAGTTATCAAATACTCCCCATCCCCAAAAAAACACTGTGCAGTGGGTAATCAGCATACTCAACAATAGATTCATCCTCTGATTCGTCTCCAGACAAACTGCAATGCAATATGTCTGATGCAGTGGTGTAAAGCGCCACCACTGTCTGAGTCTGAGATTGCCTGACTAGCCTGCGCAGACTCCAGAATTAAGAGTGGAGACTGCTAGCCAGGATTTCTCGTCCAACATCAGTGTCTGACCTCACAAATGTGCTGGAAGAATTGTGAAAATTCAAGATTCAAGATTCAAGAGGTTTTTATTGTCAATACTGAAATAGCGTTTCACGCAGCCCCCCACCCTGGTGCATTTGTAAAGAAGATAAAATATATCAAACAATATCAAAATCCCCATAAACACACTACTAAACCTTGTGGACAGCTTGCCCAGAAGATCTAAAACTGTTATAGCTCCAAGAGGTGGGTCAATGTCATATTAAATCCTATGGATTAATAATGGGATGTCACTTAAATTCATATTGTAGCAATTCTCTGGGAGGGAGAACCACCAACTGACCACTCACACACAAGTCATGTCTCTTTCGAATCAACCAGGAAGTTGGCCAGGTTTTATTTACTTGCTCAACCAGTCTTTAAATATGGAGGGGTAAGAGTGCCAAAATGTAATTAATAAATACATCAATAATTAAATAATTAAATGTGTCATTAATTGTTTAAAATGGGAACTATACATATAAATAATTAATTAAATGTGTCATTAATTATTTAAAATGGGAAATAAAAACATAATTAATTAAATGTGTTGTGCATTATTTAAAATGGGAAATAAAAACAGAATTA
>JBBIGC010000145.1:20634106-20651758 GCA_037576955.1 Lepidarchus adonis
CACACACACACACACACACACACACACACACACACACACACACACACACACACACACACACACAGACACACACAGAGACACACACAGACACACACACACACACACACACACGCAATTCTGTCACTGGATATAATCATCAAAGTCAGTATGTAGTATGCTGTATTAGTTCATTATTTATAAATTGTAAAAAACATTTTATAACATGTTATAAAACATTTGACAATGCAAATGAAATAATTTTAAGTCAGTCTTTACACATGTTTTGATCATACAAACCAAATGTAAAATTAAAAGACTACATCAATAGTCATCAATGCTAAATGAGTTACAGCATTGACTCCAGTGTGTCTGCTGTTGCATTCATTTAGTGACTTTCCCTTTCTAGTTTATATCTGTAATGAGGAAACGGGCAAGCATTTTGGAAACAATTTTCACAAGTTATTGATTGTCAGTGCATCATAGCGTTTTCAAGTATAATTATATGGTATATAATGGTTGCAATCTATAATCAGCACATGAATTCACCATAATGCCACATGATGTTACATAATAAAATCTGCCATTTTTCTGTAGATTCAAAAACATATTTTGTATTTTAATTTCTTCGTATTCATATGCAAATTGGTGCACATTAGTGTTACAGATTTAAAAACACAGTGTCTTCCATAATGTTTGGACAAAGAGACATTTTTCTTTGATTTACACCTATGCTCCTCTGTAAAATGTTTAATCAAATAATTCCTACGTATTTAAAGTGCATATTCCAGACTGTAATTTACTGTTTAGCTTACACTTCAGTTTAACCATGTAGAAATTACATCACTTTTTTTTTTACAAAGTCCTCCTCATTTAAAGTCACCTTAATGTTTGAGACAATTTGTTTCACAGGTGTTTGTGATTACTTAGGTGTACTTCATTGCTTCATTAGTGCAGGGATAATAAACCTGTCTTGCTTCTACCATTTGGAATCGGTAGCTCACATTGTTCAACATGAGGAGAAAAGCTGTGTCAATGAAAGTCAAGGAAGTTGTTATGAGGCTGAAACAAAAAAACATTGGTCAACTCGTAGAAGTATCAAAATAAACAATCTGGAATATTATTAAGAAGAATGAATGCACTGGTGAGCTCTGTAATTATAAAGGGACTAGTAGCCCAAATAAGACCTCACTGCGGATGACAGAAGAATCCTCACTATGGTATGTTTTGCACACAACGTGCACCACAATGAAATGTGACCTCTGCATTTAACCCTTTACACATGACCATAAACATATTTGCACACGTGGAGCAGCAGGCAGCTAACAACAGTGCCTGGGGTACAGCATAGTGGGACAGTACCTTGATCAAGCTTCATTGAGACCTGAGCTTGGACTTGAACCTGCAATATTCCAATTCCAAGGGCAAGGTCCTTGTCACCACTACATGTGCATGTTGAACACATGGTTTACAAACTTACCATTTTCATTTGAGAATAAAAAAATCTATATCTATATATCTATATATCTATAACAAAAAACACACGGTTACCATGAAGACCATGCTAACAAGTACACTACACTAAAAGAGTCCAAAGCGACTGATTCTATCACTCCATGCATGTTTGCATGTTTCCACCTGGGAGAAACAAGGGAAAATTAAGTCTTTTTTAAAGACACTGGAAAAAATTTTTGGGACACTGAAAATGATGTGCCACTGCAGATCTTATTACTGTTCTCTGGATATCAGTGATGCCTGACAGTGGTGGTAACAGCTATGAAGAATAATAATGGTAGTGGTTTTTTTCTAAAATAAAAAAAATCATATTTTTTATTTGAGTCAAATAATAACAGAGGACATACGATTTATAAGAATACAATCTTGCAACACTGATCACAACCTTGTAATTTGTTAAACTAATTGTGTGGCTCAGCAATCTGCTTACAGCCAGTGCCCAATCCTGAACACCCATTGCTAAATTTATATCACTCTGACTATATATGTGATACACTTAATTAACTTAATTAACCATATGAGCAAACACAATATTTATTAGGTAAGCAGAAATTTAGTAACTGTTACAAAATTATAACTAATAGTACTAATACTAGTAACTAACAGTAATCATTACAGTTTTTAAAGTGGAAAGATTGGAATAATTTAGCCTATTAATTAAGTCTATTATAAAACAATAAAGGCCAGTCTAGCACACAGGCTGAGTCTATGACGCCATGCTGTTGTAAGACATGCAGAAAGAAGCATAGCATTGTCTTGCTGAAACGTTCCCAGAGAGTTCCCAGAGAATCTTAATGGCAGATTCTGAGTCTCTAAAATTCGAATATATGCCCCTGTGTTAATGGTCTTACCATGTTTTGTACCTTTTGCTAATAACAGTCTGGATGGTTCATTTTGTTCGTTCTTCCCCAAAACTGAGTGTGGACTGATTTGACCACAGTATTTACTGTCTTAGAATTAAATCGAATTGATGTATGGTGTACACCAGTCCTTCTCAAACTATTTGAGAAGGACTGTGGTAAACTATATATCAATTCTATTAAGTTTTAAGTATTAAGTATTAAGACGGTGTGACCCTGGGGAACATGCTTTTATTGGCGTACTAAAATAAAGTGTAATTGCACACCCACGACAATAGGTGGCAGGGTTTTTTGCACCGAGCATGCGTACACACAGAGCAGGAGATATGAAGTGCAATAAACAAAACCTGTTTTCCAGAATCAATTTCAAGTCGGTGAAAAAAGTTTATAGTTTGAATACATTGATGCTCTTTAAATGTAGTAGTAGTACTTTAGACAGTTGCAGTACTACATGCACTTTCAATCTTTTCTGTTAACAGTGTTAATAAAGATATTAGTTTTAAGTTTATCTATATTTTTTTTTACAATGTTATGCAGAGATGTACTTATAATAATAAATGCAGATTGTTTTTTCTTACCACCGCGGCCTTCTGTTCTGCTTTAATGTCAAATTGCCCTGTATGTCTTTATGAGTTTCAACACTAGATGTCACTGACACGTTAAACAAATACTCGACAATTCCTACTATAATTACTAATTGATGAAAGTGTTTACCCTAAGTTTTTGCTAATTAAATGTGGCAGAACAACTGAAACAAAAAAAGGGAGTACCCACGATAGTCAATGGTGTGTCAATTTGATTTCCAACTCATTTGTTGCATTAATGAAATATTGTAATGTTTGAAGACACTATGAAATGAAACAGTTCCCCATTGAAGAGAGTATGCATTGGACTTTACTGATATCCAAGTATGAAAAAGATAAGGTCTCCTTTAATGAGGGACCTTTTATCCTAAATATACAAAAATAAAGACAATAAACAGTGCTTTTTTTTTTTTTTTTGCAAAATGATGGTACCTTTTATTGCATACATTTTAGGACATTAGTACCTGCAAGGCACGAACCAGACTTCATTATAGGAACATAGGCATCAATCAAAAGACTTTACAAAAAGAAAAAAAAAATGGCTTTGATTTCTTACAAGGGCATTTCCTTTCACAGAAAGGACTATAACTAACTGCAGACAAAAAAAGAATGGACAAGAGAAGAACAGACATGGACATTATCTGCACATCTCTATTTCAGTCCATGATTGGCTTGTGCAGCAGCTCTTGAGCAACCCAAGCGTTTAAAACCTATGTGAGTGCAGAATGGTTTATAATCCTAGAACACATCACAAATCAGAATAAAAACTTAAGTATTTAATTTATCCATCTTAAGAACTGCAGTTTTAATGACTGATTAAAATGTAGAAAACATATATTATCAAAATGTTTATAATATTGATTGCTGTATTAAATCAAAGGGAGAAAAAGTGAGATGTGTAAAATCACTCTGTAGTAACATAAACAGGAGAACAGGTCCATGAGGAAATAACTGCGCCACCACTGTGGCTATATTGTTATTGAAAATAATGTACAAGGACCTGAAATAGCAACCCACATGCAAGAGGGCTTTCAAAAGTGCTGCTGATGACCCCACAAAAACATGAGAGAGAAAAAAAAGAAACCTTGAAACAGAGGTCTATGGTCTAAAACATGCGGAAACATTAAGTTTGTGTTTATGTGTTTGTGTGTTTGTGTGTGTGTGTGTGTGTGTGTGGTGGTGGGGTGGTGTATACAAGAAAGATCACAATAAGCTTCCCAGTATTGGTGAGAGGATGATAAATTGCTTCTTTAGGTACTGATATGTTAATGACCGATGTTTTTTTTCATACTGATAAAAATCAATAGTGGAACACACACACGCATACACACACATAATCACGCAGAAGGGTTAAGCTGGGAGAAATGAGATTTCTAATACTGATTTCCATTGAAGAATAATACTGACATATGGCACACATGAGACCTGAAAAATACATGGCTCTCACTCTTACAATTCATGCATTACACCAGTTTATATTTTCTCAATAAAAAAATAAAATTACAAGTTCCAGTTTCTAAAATGACTAAGAAAAAAAAATCAATAAAGTTAAATGAAAAGAAGCTTATGGACATCATAAAAAACATGGTTTTGTTTAGATGCTTAAGGAAAGGACTGCAATGTCTAGAGAAATAGCTTCCCTTTTCGTTTCCTCAATATGTAATATGTGGATACTCATACAGCACTCTAGCTGGATCTCCAGCATTAACCATTTTTCAGTCTCTGTACTTTTGCACTCCAAGTCCACTTTGTCCCATTGACTGAATGTGCATATTGAGTATGATGTACAAAAGTATCATGATATGTCTCTGTGTCTCTGTCTCTGTGCATGCATTTCATTATACCTATGACTCATCAAGTTGCTTATATATGTCTTACCACATAGAAGATATGTGTAGCATAGCTATTTAACTGAAAAAAGTTGCTTTGATTCCAATTGGTCATTCTTTTGCATAAAAATAATGCATCAACACCATTCTTGCCAAAAAATGTAAACATATATCAGAACCAACTAATACATCTGATTTATCTAAATTCAAAGCAAAATATTTTTTTCAGTACGGAAGCTCTAAAGAAGACTTAACATTACTGTCTTCTTTCTATTTAGAATTTAGAATGCCAGGGAACACTCCACCAAAATTTTTTCGACACTGTCTCTGACACATATACTAATCATGGCTTGTTTCCTTGGCATTGGAATAAGTGTACTTGGTGCATGTGAGAAGTTGATAGAACAGTTTATGGGTCTTAGAATTTGCATAGTGTAACAAAGGCACAGGTGGTTCAGTTCAAGCGGCCAGCACCACATCATAAGACACACACACACACATACAAACACACATACGCACGTGCACGCGCATGCACACACACACACACACACCCTTTTCATGTTTACAATATGGCTGTGTTATCTTTTTCTTATTGATCACAGAGTGCAGCCTGTCTTTGGTTTATAGCTCTTATGAAGAAAAGATCAAGTCTGAGACACACTTTCACTGTAACACAGTGGCACAACTCAAGGTACAGAAGTGTCAGCGTGCACGTGTGTCTGCGGAGTGTGTGTGTGTGTGTGTGTGTGTGTGTGTGTGCGCACCCACCCTAGATAAAGGTCCAGTATCACTGATTAATATAATAAACATGAAATGGAACATCCCATTCTGATTCGCATGCAAAGACAGACACACACGCACGCACGCACGCACGCATACACTCCTAGATAAAGGTTCACTCTTAGCTGAAGCAGCTGACTGTTGCGACAGACTGGCACAGTTTTCCTTTCACTTCCTTCGAGTTCAAAGGCTGAAATCAGCAGCTCCATCACATTACGTTCCTCACACTCACACACAAATCTAAATGTCTTCTGTCATTGTGTTGTTTCACTTTTATCATTCTTTCCCCTTACACCACAAACTCAGGCACCTCCTCTGTTGTCAGGTCCAGGGAGAAGTACTTGTTGGTTCTTTTGATGGGGAAAGGGTGCTGGTCATCACGGATACCAGAACATTGTTCCACAAGTCCTTGGTAGCCACAGCCAACACTATCACTAAGGTCCTCAACACAGCCAAATGTGTAACTGTGGGCAGTATCCTGACAGAGCTCTGCCCACTCCTGGCAATTCTTCTGGTACAAACGAACATCATCCAGAGATTGACTGTGTCGGTCTGATGAGCTCTGAGACTTCCTGCCTGACAATGTCTGAAAAACAAACAGAAAAATTGTTCTAAAACCAGTAAAAACACAATTTATTGTGTAATGTAAACAAATGCAAGTTTTAGATTTACATCCATTTAAACACTCACATAAACAATGAGACAACTCCAAGTGTCATTTATTGACAAGATGACTTATCTGTGCTTTTTTAATACCTTTATGAATATCTGCCATTTTCTGAAAGCACTACAACAGTGCACTTGTACTAACTTTTAATTTCTAAAAGTCAAGGTAAACCAAAACGTGCTGAGAATCTCAGTTAAAAGATTAAAAGTTAAGTTGTGGACAGCACTGAAACCTACTAGATACTTGAGTAAAATTATGTTGTACAAATGGCAGTAATGTTTTTCCTGCCTGCTGCTCATAAAACAGAAACACTGAACAGTCATGGTTGTAGATTACTGCAGTTATGGATCAATAATGTGAGTGATTGTTACCTGAGGAAGACATTCAATGCTTTGGCCTCTCATCTTTACCACAGTCTCAGAAGAACTAGATGTTGATGAGCTTACATCCTTCACAACTAAACCTGTGTGCATACAATAATCATCATCTTCATCATTACCATCATTATCATCATAACCTCAGTCACTATTAGTTCATTGTTGTTTTACAAAATCAAAAAATCATATATTTTATTCAGCAAGCATCACAGTCTTTAATAATTAACCAAACAGTGAATTTGTGTGTGTACATGCGTGTATGTGTGTGTGCATGTGTGTGTGTTAGTACCTGAGTATCCATTGCTTTGTGCAGATGTTAGCATGTCCTCAGTGATATGAATGCAGAGGTCTTGACTGAGGTCCAGGGCTAACTCATGCAGCTCCTCGTAGTCTTTAGGGTCATCAACCAACATCTCAATCTCTGCAGAAACATAATAAATCACCAAACGCATTTATTGTGTTCATGACAAAACTTCTAGTTTTCATATTGGATTATATCAGTTGTAATCAATAGTCCTGGATTTAGTCTTTCTCAAATCCTAGGAACACACATAAACATGACAATGCCATAATTGTTCTTTAGACTTTTAATTCCCTAAATAAACAAGACATGAAGGGACAATTAATGGATCTTTAAATGATTTAGATGTCTAAAAGTAATAACCAGACTTGTGATATGAAGTTCCCACCACAAGGGGGCCTCCACTTTCAACTCTACATACTTCTATTGCAGGAACTCCATTACATGTTATTAAATTGCCAAAATAAGTCAATTAAAAAACTCATAGTCTAAAAGACTTAGTCCATGACTCATACCATCATCATCCAGGCCCCGCTCCTTGCCACTGCTCTCAATCCCAGATGTGTGTGTGCTGGCATGGCTAGTGTTAGAGGAGGAGTGTGTGCGTAGTGGCCGGTGGGGCATGTGTGCCGGGGTGCGGAAGCTGTCTGTGTCAATGCCTGAGGTGTGTGAACTGCTGTGGCTGGTTGTGGAGTGTCGCGAGAAACGCTTTTGCCGCGAGACGCTCCCCACGCTGCTGCCACTTGCTCGAGAACGCTGTTCCAGCTGATCCATGTCCAGCTCCAGAGCATCACTGATATATGACTCACGATACTGCTTCTTCTCTGCAAACACATATAGATACATTAATGTTCTAATGTTTTTTTACACTGCTTGCCATGTAATGGCCCAGATATACTAATAGTGTATAAGCAAAGTAATCTAAAATGACATTTTCAGTGGTACACACACACACACACACACACACACTTACAAACACACAAACACACAGTGTTACCTTCATTCTCCTCTAGGCGCCGGATCTGTTTAAGTACAGGCTGAAGGTTCATGTACAGGCGGTGACTGTTGCTAAGCAACTGCAGAAGGTGGCGGGAACGTACAGGACAGCCTGTGTAGTAAATGAGCTTTCTGGCAGAGGGCAAACCGTCTGGTAGGATCTCAAACCTCTTCCCCTGAGAGAGGGTGAGAAAGTGGGTGGGGCCGAGAGAGAGAGAGAGAGAGAGAGAGAGAGAGAGAGAGAGAGAGGTTGAACAACCCAAGCTAAACGTCATGCAATTTCCAACAACTTACACATATTATAACCCCAAACATTTCAGAAATAAATTAATAGTATTAATAGAGAATAAAAATATAAATGAAAATAAACAATGAGGGAGGGAGCCATATCCTAGCCCACACATAATTTAAATACATTAAAACCGCGAAAATCTGAGAAAGAACGAGAGATAGAGACATAGAGAGAGAGAGAGAGAGAGAGAGAGAGAGAGAATTATGAGGTGTTCTATAATGTTACATCAGAAAAAGTACATTAATATAGCAATATGAGCCTGATGCCTGATAACCGAATAGTGCTGCAAGTAAAGGTTGCTGTGATGAGTAAAACTTTAACACAGTATGTTCTGTAAATGAAATTTCAATATTATTACTTCTAATTCTATATGAAGGTAAAATACTATATAGATAGATAGTGCTTATTGATGTACGTAATACTGACCACAAACACAAGTTTGCCCACGTTGGTCCAGGGAAAGTCATATAAGAGTTGCCGAACACTGCCCACATTCTAAACAGCAACAATGACATTATTTGTCTGTCAGCACATTGATATATTACCAGTACAGAAACAGTTGATTGCCCTATTGCACACAGACATGACCATATATGACAAAAATTAATTATTAATATAAATAATATTATTAATAAAAATAATAAGAAATATATACATTTGTCTGAATGCCTGTGATCGTTATAGCAGAAAATTGTGGCCCATACACACCCATGCACGCATGCACACACACACACACACACACACACCTGAAAGATCTGGATCCCACGCAGGGTAAGTCCTAGAGTGAGAGATGCCTCTAACTCTTTCTTATCCTGAAAGGAAAGAATTCAGCAAGTCACTCTCAAAAGTCTCTCTCTCTTTCTCTCTTTATACACACATTCGTACACTCTCTCTCACACACACATCCTCTCAGACCTTGAAGAGGCGGTAGTAATGGACAGTGACATCATCCAGGAGTGCTGCTTCTTTTATGTACTTCAGCTGAGCTTCTGAAGCAGTCAGGGCAAACTGTTCCTTATGCATGTTCGGAATGTGACGCAGAATATATTCACGCCCCCTTTTAGTGATCACCTGGAGAGAGAGTAAGAGAGAGAAAGCGGGAGAGAGTGAGAGAGAAAGAGAGAGGGGGTGAGGGTGTCAAATGTTACATGCTGTTACAGTTTGACACAGTTTTATACAGTAGAATTAGAGCAAAGTGAGACTGTTGATTTAATAAGCTGTTATATAAATGTCTACACCATGTGGCTATTGTACTGTTATGAAAATGCTATAAAATATTAAAATAGAAGTCAATCGTAGGACTAGAAGCAAGTAAAATTGAAGCAGAGCTATTAAAATAGCTCAGAATGACAGACTTTCACAAACTGGAGGACCACAAACCCACAGCGTGTCACACACACTCACTGCACAATAAATGGTGCAAACTGTTGTTGTCAGAACAAAACCGTTTGTCTCCCAAAAGTAACTTTACAGAAGAAGGAAATAAGATCCCAACTAATGCAAGTTAATATAACATGAGATTTTTCTAAGTAATTTTGGATCATTATGTTAGTTCATTATGCAATTGTGACACAGTATAGAATCATGTATAAAAAAGAAAAACAACTGAGCTTTTGTCCTTGTTGCAAGGAATGATCTAACTATTGAAGTATGATAAATAAAGTTACAGGCAGGACTACACCATAGGACAGAAAAGGATATAGTTTATTTGACTAAGTTGACCTGCATTACACTAGAGCAGTACTTTTTTATCCTGTACATTCTCCTTTTGTGTACAATGTTATACTACTTGGCTACACCAAGAGTTGGCCAAAGACCAGAGTTTCAGATCAAACTCACCTATTGTACTTGTTATTTACACTAACAAGTAAATAATGTGTGTTATTAAGAGGGTAATCACCAAACTGCTGCACCCTCAAGAGCCAAAATTAAACTGGTCAACCACTGATGTACATCATATAGTACTTATAGTGATTTCCAATCATTGCGAACACACCACAATGAAATTTGTCCTCTGCATTTAACCTATCAAACATGCACACATGGAGCGGTGAAGGCACCTTGCTCAAGAGCTACCTCAGTGGTGCCCAGGCTGGGACTTGAACTTCCTACCTTCGGATCTCAGGGGCAAGGTCCTAACCACTAGGCCACCACTAGGCCACCACTGGCCACCCGCAAAGATAAGTCAGTAAGACTTGTGAAAGCAACAGCTAGCGATAAGTGAGGCATCTTAGCTCAGACACTATAGGCATGACTAATGGGGTACGGTGCTCACCCAGGAAGGGAAGTAGGTCTCAGGTTGAAAGTAGGCGCCAAAGTGCTTGTTCCGTTTGAAATTTCCCAGGTCAGCCTGCAGAGCAAATGCAGCTAGCAGGAAATAGGCTTCCTCTCGCTGCACACACTGGGATTGCAACACCTGCTTCCGCAAATGCCAGTAATAATAATACCTTGCTGTGCGATCACTGAGCAAGAAAGATGAGAGAATTCATATTTATATGGGTGTGGGTTCTGGAGCTCATGATAACAGTGTTAAACTTTTTAAATACACATATGTATATTTGAAATATATTATATGTAAATGTAAATATTTTAAAAATACCACAATACATTTCCATTTTACATGTTTTGATGTCAACACAGTAAACTACTGTGAATAAGTCCTGTGTGCCCAGATCCTGGAGGGCCAGTGTTCAACACAGTTTGTTAGTTCCCATCCTCAAAAATGCTCAATAAACCTGACAATTAACAGGTTAAGCAGGGAAATCACAAATTGGTGTTGGATACCAACCCAAAAGGACTACTTTTGCCCCCCCTGGACATAGTCAATATTATAGACAACATTTGTCACTGATGTATAAATGTGTATTCCATGTCATATGTTCTCTCACCTGATTAGTCTGCCATTCTCCACATAGTACTGAGCTCTGAAGTGCACAATCATTGGAGGTCCAAACTGATCAATTCCCTTCAACAGCAAAAATCCAATTAAATTAAATGGCTGAAAATTAAAGGTAAATCATCTCACAGGTTCATGGCATTAACCTAGTTCTAGTAAACAAAACAATATCTCTCTCAGTATCTAATATGACAAAAATCTTATCTATAGATATAAATAAATGATATGCATTACCCTGCTTGCCTCTCGTTTCCACTCCTTTGGACAGTATTTTGACAATTTTTGTCCCAGCTCCATATATATATGCTCATTGTCTAAAACAGGAACACAGCTTAAGTTAAATGACATACACATAAATATGGTCATTTAGAAATTTGTAGAACAGGGATATGTTTATTCATGCAGAGAAGTTGTAAATGTATGTGCATATTTTACTTTGAACAACAGTGAGGCCAAAGAGGTGGCAGTCCTTCAATCGAAGCAGATCACACACCTGAACCAACAATTCCTGACACAAAGTCTTCACCTGAGAGAGAGAGCATTAAGAATTCGAGTTTGGAAAACATCTATTAATAACATTTAATAACATCTAATAATAGTTTTACCCATATGCACACTCCACATGTTGCACTAGATGCTGACCCTGTTTTTGACAAACTAATGCTTATTATGAGTATGTAGATAAAGCCTCTGAATGATACCTGTGTTTCCGAACTAAGTAACCAGCGTTAAAGAAATTTTATTTTTGTCATTCAGAAAGTTCCCCATTTCCAAAAATGTTTGGATGGTATTTAAATGTGAAAAAAACAACTAAAACCAAAAACCTGTGTAACCTTGTGTTTAATTATAAACAATACAATACAAATTCTACATCAAAACAGACCTTTATTTAGTTTATCACTGTTTCATTGTTTGTTCTCTTAATAAAACTCTACATAAAATGTTTGGGAATAAGGAAGAACAGCTGCTGAAGATTTGAAAGTGAAATGTCCCATGTATTGTTGTGATGGGCTGGTTTTCAGATATGTTTCTGATCCCATGCATTAAATGCCTGACAATTACAGCCATCTAGTACTGGTTTCCAGCCTTTTTCTTTTTATACAGAGATTGTTCTGGATTCTCTGCCATTTTACTGGAGTAACACTGAATTTCATTCACCAACTCAATTTCTTAAGGAGAAATTTATTCTTATAGCCCAATACAGTTTTTAGGAAGCTTCTGACATTCAAAAATATTTTCAGATTTGTAATTTGTTTGTTTGACCGGTTTCACTTCAACAGAAGGCAAGACAAGTAATTGGACGTTATAGTTTGCATAACAAACCAAGTAATATAATAAAATGTTAAATAAAAAATATAAATCATAAAATAGCAAATTAAATACAGCAACATCTTTCTCAATGTGAAACTTTTTGGCACTAACGAAAGCTGACAGACACTGACCAGCTGGAAAAGGCAAGAGCCAATCACCTTAACGATGTGTGATAACAAGGCCCACCTCCCAAACATGCATTGTGTTTCCAACAATCACATCAGTAATGTGTGTTTTGCAGACGGGCCCTTGGGTAAAGAGTGCTGTTTTACTCTCTGTGTACCGAGATACACTAGATCAGGGATGTCGAACTCCAGCCTGAAGGCCAGTGTCCTACGCAGTTTGATCATTTCCCTGCTCAGACACACCTGGTTCAAATCACCTGTTAATTGCCAGACTGAGCAAGTGTGTTTAAGGAGGGAAACTACCAAACTGTGCAGGATACCGGCCTCCAAGACCCGAGTTTGACACCCCTGCACTAGATGCTGAGATTGATTTTTTTTTTAAATTATTATTATTTTGTGCGGCCTGGCACGAAATAATCCACGACCCAGAACGGGTCCATAGCCCAGTGGTTGGGGACCCCTATAGTAATAGATATGAGACATCCACCAAAATAAGTATATATTTTGAACAATAGAATAATACAATTTCACAGTTTCAACATTTGATATTTTGTCTTACTCCTATTTAGAGATCCTGAATAAGAAAAAAATGACCTAATTAAAATGTAAAAATGCATTTAGATGTCCATAATGTTGATAATGTTCTTTTAACTTTGAGGTCATGCTGAAGTTTTTGATAAAGTAATGAAACATGAACAGTTCCTCTACAAGCACAATTATTTATCATTTTGTAATTGTAATTAGTCAAATACAACACAAGTAAACACAAAATGCATTTTTTAAGTGAGTAATTTTATTATTAAGGGAGAAAAAATCCAAACCTACATGGCCCTGTGTGACAAAGTGATTGCCCCCTAAACCTAACAACTGGTTGGGTCACCCTTGCAATGAGGCATTTGCAATAATGTGCAATGAGTCTTTTACAGTGCTGTGGAGGAATTCTGGCCCACTCATCTTTGCAGAATTGTTATAGTTCAGCCACATTGGCGGGTTTTCGAGCATGAACTGCATTTTTAAGGTCTTGCCACAGCATCTCAATAGGATTCAGGGCAGGACTTTGACTACGCCATTCCAAAGTCTTCATTTTGTTTTTCTTCAGCCAGAGGTGGACTTGCTGGTGTGTTTTGAATCATTGTCCTGCTGCAAAACCCAAGTTCGTTTCTTCGTTTTTGGTAGACAGCAGAATTCATGGTTCCATTTATCACAGCAAGTCTTCCAGGTCCTGAAGCATCAAAACTCAGACTATCAAACTACCTCCACCATATTTTACTGTTGGTATGATGTTCTTTTTCTGAAATGCGATGTTATGTCTATGCCAGGTGTAATAGGACACATACCTTACAAAAAATGTATTTTCTCAAAAGTCATGGGGATCATCAAGATGTTTTCTAGGAAAATTGAGATGAGCCTTAATGTTCTTTTGGCTCAGCAGTGGTTTCGTCACTATGGCACTATGAAGGCCATTTTTGCCCAGTCTCTTCCTTATGGTGGAGTCATGAACACTGACATTAACTGAGACAATTGAGATCTGAAGTTCTTCATATGTTGTTGTGGGGTATTTTGTGACCTTTTGGATGAGTCATCGCTGCGCTCTTAGGGTAATTTTGGTCCTGGGAAGGTTCACCACCGTTCCATGTTTTTGCCATTTGTGGATAATGGCTCTCGCTGGAATCCCAAAGTTTTAGAAATGGCTTTATAATATATCTCAATTATTTTCTTTCACGTTTGCTCCTGAATTTCTTTGGATCTCAGCATGATGTTTAGCTTTAGAAGATCTTTTGGTCTACTTCACTTTGTCAGGCAGGTCTTATTTAAGTAATTTCTTGATTAAGAACAGGTGTTGAAGTTATCAGGCCTGGGTGTGGCTAGAGATATTGACCTCAGGTGTGATGAACAACTGTTATGTTTTAAGGGCCATGTAGGTTTGTATTTTTTCTCCCTTAATAATATCCTTCACTTATAATCTGCATTTACATGTGTTGTCTTTGACTAATATTTAAATTAGTCAATAACATTTAAGCATTTAAGTGTGAAAAACATGGAAAAAAACAAGAAATCAGGAAGGGGGCAAACACCTTTTCACACCACTGTACATACCTAAGGAGGGTGAAGTGTAGAAAACAAAAGTACCTATTAATACGTCTTTTAGAACATATTAATTACTTACACTAACTCAAACCAATCTGTGTCCTTGCTGACCTACCCAACAGACACTGATGACAAATGTTCTAAGGGAAATCCCAAATATGCCACCAGAAACACAGGATGTGTTTAATCATGTGAGTGTGTGCTTTGGCATTGTGGCCAATAAACTCACAGTTACGATGACGTTAAGTGTGTCATCATTAGGGAGAAACACACACACACAACGGCGGTCCTGCATGGTCTTGTTGTTGTGGAATGTCAATTTGTTCATTTTTGACCAACTTCTTCCTGGAATCTCTGCTCCTCTTTGGAGCTCCGCCCCAAGAGTTGTCCACTCACTCTCTCACTCTCTCACTTATATACTGGCACCAATAAAGTAATACACACATGTAGTTCTAGTAGCGCCAGTACTCATGCTCACACACACTCACTCACGCCAGCTTCACAACTGGTCAGCACCCTGTTAAGAGAGAGAGAGAGAGGGAGAGAGAGAAAGATTAATGTTAAACAAGCCAGGAAAGAACCTTTCCTTTCTTAAATGTATTGTACTGGCACTAACATTTACACACACACACACACACACACACACACACATCCTGCTGCTTTGATCTCATCTTCAAAAAATGTTTTGCTTTCTGGTGACAATCTGAACATCTGCCCGCACAGACACAAAACTCACAGACAGACGTATTCCCCTTACACATTGAACTACATTAATAGGTCTATTTCCTCTAAGTACTCTAGGTAATCTGTTATTCTAGATACATCAGTGGTGGCTGTTTTAGGCTTCCTGTGCATTTCATTTACTTCACGTATTATAACATGCTTTATTGGACAGCACTCACAGTCCAGGCTATCCTAAATCCAATCCTAGTTATGTGTAGAAATAAGTATGCCCCACAGAATCTTTGTTGTCCCTGATCACATTCTTTGGTCATTTTCACAAGCACAGCTTTACATTTATGACATTATCTATAACATTAGAATTAGTTGTCCCAAATTTCAAATAACTGCCAAATTGTTCAGAATCAGCTACCCCAAATTCAGCTCAAGAGCAAACCATTTGATGTAAATAGAAATCTCCAAGAAGCCCAGACTTTCATCACGCCATCAGTAGATAACTATTACAAATGTTGGTGTGAAAGTATAGAAAGTACATCTCCAATCAGAAAGTTATTGGACAAATTTGGGAGGCTAGAAAACTCTTTGCCTTTAAAAAAAATTTGAGTAACACTACCGTTTCCCAAAGAACATAAGACCAGGGCTTTTGGTATAAAGTAGATTGAGCCACAGTAACAGTAAAGTGTATAGCAAAGCCGAAAGATGAAACCCATAACTACTGTGAAACATGGTAGTTAAAATTGTACTTTTTGGGCTTACTTTGCTACAAGGACCAGGCAGCTAAGAATTCTGACCTTTCAACAAGATAATTACCCTAAGCACATTAGCAAATCCACCAAGGAATGGCTAAACAAGAATAAATTAGGATATTTTTAACCCTATTGAAATGCTGTGGGGCATCTGAAAATGGCAAAAGAGGCAAAATAACCCTCTTGAACACAAAACATCTTGAATTCAACTGGAACTTTGCATAGAAGAGTGGCCAAAAACTTTAGCAATCAGGTGTGAGAAGCTAGTTGACAATTATTGATAAAGCCTACAAGATTACGTAGCAATACTTGTCCAACAGTATGTTTACTTTCTCCACAGAAGGAACTGATTAAAATATATCGTACATTTAAAACGTTTTTTTTAAATAAAGTATCACAATATTATTATACTGTGCTATTTTTGTTGAATAAGTAAATAATATTTTTAGCTTCTTTTCTTTGTGATTTTGTTCAAGTTTAATCACCTTTAACTGTAGACACTGTATTAAAAAAGTGAAATGTTTGCTTGTCCAAATATGCTGAAAAAATCAAAAGCTTCCAATTTTTCATGTTTCTACACTACTGTTAAAAAGTTTGGAACCACTGTTTCATTTATATAAAACATTTTAAAATACTAGAGATTAATCTACTTTTTTTTCATTTCAAATTCAAATCCCAAACCTGAAATTGGATATCTACTGCTATCAACATTATAATTCTATTTTCGTGAATACTGTCATTATTTTTGTTACGGTCATTGTTGGTATTATGTGTAAGGTAGGCTTAAGTAAGGCTTGCAGTATTTCTTACTAAAGGGACAAAAATATTTACAATGCATACAATGCAAGGCAAAGCAAGTTTATTTATATAGCACATTATCATACACCAAGGTCATTCAATGTGCTTAAAAATGTAGTTAAAGTAGTTTTACATACGAACGGACATACTGTAAGTGCAAACTGGTATGGCAACTCTTTCAGTATTTTGAAAATTATGTGCAAAGCAATCAGCTTCTACTATCCATACAAAATGAAGAAAATATTTTTTAACTAGACAGCTAGTTAAAATGTAGATTAATAAGAATGGGAAAAAATAAGCATGTTTTTAAAAGATAAATAAGATAGTATACAACCCAGTGACAACTATACCATTAAAACATTTTATCTTTTAGTTGCAAGAAGTGGCTAGTGGGTTACAGCCTACATATTTGAAAGAAGTGTCATATCTATATGGACATCAATAATGAACAAACTGTCTGTGTTTGCATACTGTAACTGCAGTTACAATATACTGACCTACTAATTTAGGTTAACCACAGTCCACTTATTTTTATCCTCATTACAGTTTTAATCACAGATATCAGCTGCATCACCTGTGTAATAACACTAAACTTATAAAGTACTAACAAAGAAATAGAAGTTTAAAAAAAACAACCAATACAGAAAGACTGAGCAAGAGAGAGAGAAAAAGAGTGAGAGAGAAAGAACAAGCAAGCTGTTCTAAATCTGAGTGAGTCTGAGTCACTTCCTAACATTCAATCGTGCTGACAACGTGGCACACACACACACACACACACACACACACACACACACACACACACACACACACACACACACACACACACACAC
>JBBIGC010000145.1:20663841-20677327 GCA_037576955.1 Lepidarchus adonis
CTCAATTTGTTGTTGTGATTCTGCTTTTGTGTTTGCATTTCTCAATTTGTTGTTGTGGTTTGCACTTCAGGGCCACCGTACCTGTTTGAACTCAGTATCTGTATAAAAGACACCTGCCCACACCTTTAAACAGTCAGGCTCCAACCTCCACCATGGCAAAGACCACAGAGCACCCTACCCACTGTTAAGCATGGGGGTGGAAACATTGTGCTTAGGGGCTGCTTTTCTGCAAAGGGGACAGGACGACTGATCTGCATTAAGGAAAGAATAAATGGGGCCATGTATTGTGAGATTTTAGACAAAAACAGACTCCATCAATGAGAGCATTGAAGATGAAACATGGCTGAATCTTCAAGCACGACAATGATGCCAAACACACCACCCGGGCAACGAAGGAGTAGCTCCATAAAAGGATTTCAAGGTTCTGGAGTGGCCTAGCCAATCTCCAGACCTCAATCCAATAGAGAATCTGTGGAGGGAGTTGAAAGTCCGTGTTGCCCAGTGACAGCCCCCAAACAACACAGCTCTTGAGAAGATCTGCATGGAAGAATGGGCCAAAATACCAGCTACAGTGTCTGCAAACCTAATGAAGACCTACAAGAAACGTTTGACCAACCAAGGTTACATTACAAAGGATTGAGATGAACTTTTGTTATTGACCATATAAATTCTTTAAAAATCATATAATGTGATTTCCTGGATTTTTTTTAAAATTCTGTCTGTCACAGTTGAAGTGAACCTACTGTATGATGAACATTACAGACTCTCTCATCTTTTTAAGTGGAACTTGCAGAATCAGTGGCTGCCAAATACTTTTTTGCCCCACTGTAGTTCAATAAAGTGCTTTGCATAAAAAGCAAGCATAAAAATTCTGGCATTGAGACTCAGGCTACTACCATTGTTTTTAGCTGTGTGACATACAGTTGTCCTTAAGGACCCAAACAATATGATGCTAACTGGTCGGATTTTCATTACGTTATAACCTCATAGTTCAAGTAAAAACTAGAGAAGAAAACTTCAGACAATAAACATAATGGTTGACCAAGTACCTTATAATTAAATAAGGTTATGGGGAAATGTTGTACAGTATATCATTTTTAAGGATTTTCCTTTATTTCCATCTCTATTAGCATATATACAGTATTTCTGGCAAATGTTGGGTTTAGGACAGTGCATACCTTAGTAATTCAGGAGGAGTGAGGATGTGTCCATCACAGAGAGCATCAAATGTAAAGATCCTTCCACGACTCATCACCACAACATGAGAGGGACAAAGACCCTCACTCTCTACAACACCACAAACAAAACATTTTTCTTGGATTTAACACATATTAAGACCATTAAAACCTCATGCAAACCAAAAGCAAGGGGTCTTTAGTGTACAGCATCAGTTTAGATTAGTTTGGACACACTTGCATATGAGTTGCCTACATTTTAGGAAAAAACAATGAAATAGAATATGAAATTATGCCAAGACTAATATTACTTAACAAGAAACAAAATGTTTGAGTTCAGGTGTTTCTGCCACAAACATTGCAAACAAAGCAAATAAATCAAACCTAATATCTTGTAATCTTCGTATACATCATACACTAGCCGTACAGTCGTCTGTGACTTTAAATGTGAAACTGTTTATGACATTTCTGCTAGAGAACTGGAGCGATAAACCAAACTTCACTATCTGGCACTCTGGTGGACAAATGTAAATGTGGTGGTTGCCACATTTGGTGGAGGAGGAATAATGGTCTGAATTCTCTTTCAGGATTTAAGCTTGGCCCCTTAGCTCCAGTAATGTTAACAGTATAGCATAGATTTTAGACAATTACCTGTTTCCAACTTTATAGCGACAGTTTAGGCAACATATTGTTCTGCATCAATGTTAGACCTACAAATACTTTTTTGGCTAAATCCTCATATATTTCAAAAGCCTGCCCAAAAGAGTGAAGACTGTTACAGGGGACGGGACTCCATATTAATGCCTATTGTTTTAGAATGGAATCTCCAAAGAAGCTAATTTGCTAGTTTGTTGTAGTGTTGCAATAATACATTTGGAACATTGAAAACGGAAGCATGAGCCTCGACAACCTGCTCAACACAACATTATTTCAGCGATCGGATGGTTTTGTGTTGCACCCCAGTGGTTTGGGAAAAATGTATTAACTTAACACCACTATCTCTTCATCACTGAACTTCTTCCGATCTGTTCTTTTGATACTTTTGCCATTTTACTGCACTGATTAAAACAAGCACATATGTGGTTTTGTGTGTAGTTTATCCAACATTTGTAACTCACATTCTTTTCACTGTGAGACACTGTGAGACACACGTGTTTTCACATCAAGGATCAAACTGCATTTCTACTGTTCTTGTACATATTAAAAGTCTTACCTGTCTTGAAGTAGTTGAGGACGCTGTCCTTGGTAAGTCCGGGCACTTTACAGGTACAGAAGAGCATGCGGAACTGGTCCATGTCAAAAGGCACATTTCCTGCTTTATGGACAGCCAGCTTCTCCCTGACCCACAACAACAAAAACACACAATACAGTTACAATCGCTCAGATATTCTACCAAATACAGAGTTACGTCAACATAACTGTTACTGACTGGATTATTCTATTATTATAAATGATTCTAGTACATTCTGAACCCTCTATCTTTGTTATGCATCATTTTGATTCTTCGTTCTGTCCTATACATCCATGGACTGATCCCATTAACTATCACTGCACACCTGCACTTTTAAATATAAGATGGTACAGTTTACTGTGGGTTGCTTGCAGCAGTTCCTCTACTCTTTTGCCCATTCACATATTGTTTCGGCTGTTTGTCTAGTTAGTATCATGTGTGATTATTGTTTGGTGTATTTATTGTGTAATGTATATTCTGCACTTGCTTCCCATTGTTGTTTACAGTGTTGCACCAGCAGCCTGAGGAGTTTCATTCAATGTATTTGTAAGTCACAGTGAGGAACGATGATAAAAAACACTTGAATTCAGCGAGTTACATTCTGAAATTCTGTTCTGTAGAATTTGTACATAAAAATTGCACAGCATTTCTGAATTTAAATCAGAGAGTTCAAAAGAGTTCAACTGAGAGTTATAGTTAAATCAGCTATACAGTGATCACAAAGCTACATTTACAAGGTTCAAGCATTGAGATAAAATTAAGGTAATATATAGAAATGCTCTTTAAATCTGCATTGAAAAAGTCAAAATTGGTCTAATATGAAATGGTTCATTGTAGAGAAAGTGTTGGTGAAAGGAACTAAGGGTCAAAATCCTTTTTTTTTAAAAGAATACCCACCAAAATTAAAATACAGATACAGCTACAAACCAGTGGACCCACTTCTAAAATTCTGGTGATGTTAAAATAATGGTAAGTTTGGAAAGAGGGTGTTTTCTATACGTGTTCTTCTCTGTACTGCATGTATTGCAACTATGTTTTTAGCCTAAACGTATAACAATGGTAAAAAAATGCTTCAAACATTAGGCAAGGTGTTTCACGACTTTTCACAACTATGTGATGTCTTAAAGGAAAAAAATAAAAGAAAATGGAGGAAAGGGGCCAGTACAATTTTCATTCATATCATGGTAAATTGATGACTTGTCATTTTTTTGGTTCAAAATCAGGAAATGCATCTAAATTCAACATTGAAATATATACTGAATATAATATAATAGAAACAGACATAACAGGACTACTGGCCATATTTTGCTAGGTGATGCTCACGTGCGGATAAGGTCCCAGTACTGCAGTGTTAGCCACACAATAATGCTGGTTCTCTCTAGCTGGGTGCCCTCACATGGGGGCCAGTAGTGCTCCAAGTATGGCCCCGGACCTCCGAAATTCACATTCAGCTGTGATGGCATCCGAAGCTCCAGATACGCGGAGTCTAACCACCAGTCCTCCAGCTGGGCAAGCAAAAAAAAGACTGGTCAATCTATCAGGGGCACCAAACTTGTCAAGCAGACACATCCAATTCAACACTGGCACTGTGGGCACTAATTTAGTACAATCCCAATTCCACAAAAATTGGGACACTGTAAAATGTAATAAAACAAAAATGCAAAAACAGAATACAATAAATCTTATAAACCCATATTTTATTCCCAATAGAACATAAAAAACATATAAAAATTTGAAAGAAAGACATATTGCTATTACATGTAAATTATTTACTCATTTTTAATTTCATGGAAATAACACGTCAAAAAAAGACGGGGCAACAAAAGGGCTAGAAAAGTAAGTGGCACCAGCGGCAATTAACCAAATTCCAATTGGCAACAGGTCAGTAAAAATGATTGGGAGTGAAAAGATTTTCTTAGAGTGACAAGAGTCTCTTAAAAGTAATGATAGCACGATCATGCAAAGAAGAAGCCATATGTGAACATGATCCAAAAATGCTGTTGTCTTGTTTGGGCCAAAGCTCATTTAAATTTGACTGAGGCAAAGTGGAAAACGGTTCTGCGGTCAGATAAATGGAAATTAGAAATATTACATGTTTTTAACAAACATGGATGCTGCGTCCTCCAGACTAGAGGCGAGAGGCACCATTAGGATTATCAGTGCTCAGTTTAAAGGCATAAGGGATTGGCAGTTTGCACATCTGTATAGGAACCATCAATGCTGAAAGGTATAAACAGGTTTTAGAGCAACATATGCTTCCATCCAGACAATGTCTTTTTCAGGGAAGGCCTTGAATATTGCATGCCAAACAATAAATGGCATCTATTTATGCATTTATGCAGACCTTTCACTGAATAAAAACATTTGGCGAATCTTGAAACAAAAAAAACGACAAAGACCCAGGACTGCTGAGCAGTTAGAACCTTGTATCAGAAAAGAACGGAAGAACATTCTTCTCCACAAAGTCCAACAACTGGTCTCTTCAGTTCTCAGACACATATGGACAACTATTAAAAGAAGAGGAGCTGCTATACAGTGGTAAACATGGCCCAACCTTTTTTTGACATGTTTTGAAAGTGGGGTTGTAGACATGGGTTTGGCAAAGGAAGAAGTGGAGGAATTTGTTAGCTGTATGTCACCCATCAGATCTGGGTTGTTGTATTTGGATGTATCAGTGTTACCCAGTTGCGTGTGCTCTTGGCTCGCTGCAGAAGTTTCTGGTGAAGATGTTCTCCAACGCCCTCCTCGAAATGTTTCACGATGGCTGCTGTGTTGCGAAACTCAGCCTCTGAAGCGAAGGGCTTCACTAAAAGAATGAAGAAAGGAGGATACACAGTTAAAAGACTTAAGTGACGTTGGCTTGAAAAAAGGTGTTATATAAATAATAATAATAATAATAATAATAATAATAATAGTAGTAGTTATTACTATTATTAATGAGTTATAGGATGTAAATGTAGTTTCGGTTTTGTGGGAGTGGGATCTTCTTCATACCACAGACATTGTTCTGGTTCTGATTTTCTGCTGGTGCTGAAATTAACCCATTATGTCCTTGTTAACAATAATGAAACTGAAATGAAAAAAAACTAACAGCTATTCAATTATTAAACCCGAGAGCCTCCAGGACACCGTGATTTAAACCATAGTAAAACCAGAATCCCAAAAAATTAGCTGAAACATCAGCAACAGTTTAAAATCAATACTTATTGAATATGTTTAACGTTCTGACATAAAAATAAAAAATTATTGTATAGGAAGGTTTTTTAATCACTAAAGATTAAAGATTAATATAAATATTTAATATATTTACCAGCAGATATTTTTACATACGCTACAGCAGTGTTTGTCTCTTTCCACTGATTTTTGTTTGGTATAATATATGTAAATATAACCAACACACATGAAACCTGATGTACTTGTAGCACAACTTTGCTGATAAGGGAACAAGAGGTTTGTATTTCTAGAGGAGAGTGACGCTTTGTGCTAATGCCCCAAAAAGCAGTGTAGACACAAAGCACTACTTGTGCAACTGCAGGACAACTGCTTTGCCAAAAAATCTGTTATTCGCATGAAGAGTTGGCCTCTAACAAAGACATGCCCCTAACTCAATACAAACAATTTGTTGAGTATAACCTCACCAGAAATGGTCACAATTCAATAGCCAATATCTTATGACACAACGCTTCAAATGTCACAAAATTTGACACACTTCATCATTACCACTTTCTTTGGACGTGTACCAAATATTGTGAATTTCCTTCCATTGGGAGCACTGCATCAGACACAGTTCAATATCAAACACTACCGTTTTTATAACTGATCTATAAGAATGAGTGTGAACAAATGAGAGGATAGGTGACCAGAACTTTGCCAAAAATGTATGTGTATTTTGGGTTCTTACTCCAATACCCAGCATGCATAACCCAATGACAGCCCTTCTAAAAGTCTTTCCTCTCATTAACACTGATAGATATAGAAATAAAAACAGCATTGTTGCTGTCATTTAAGTTATCTGGCTTCCTCACTTCAATCTCCAGCCGCTCATTTATTCATATTCAGCCCCTAAAGCAAATGTACTGTTTCAAAAGCTCCTCCCACCTTCAGGGCGCATCATCAGAAGGAAGTGTTCAACTTTAAAGTGGGAAATCTCACTTCAGAGGCCATTGGGGTACGGGATGAGAAGATGAGCAGTAATGTTAAAGAGGGATTAATCGATGGGTACATTTTTTATCTTGTTAAGAGTGTCCCTTTAATAAACACTTGCATGTTTAATTACAGGTCAAGCAGCATTATATAAGGGCTTGAACTTTTACCCAGATTGATGGCTGCTGGACTGAGTGACAGTCTCTCACCTGCTTCCAGGTATTTGTTCAGGGTCGCCCCCAGCGAGGGCACGGGCAGCGGGGGCAGACTCGCCTGGTACTGGAAGGTGCGCTCAGCCGTGGACTCGAACATTTGGTTATCCATTGCCTAGAAGAAACACAGCAGTGTCTTTACCACCTACACTCACTTATTTCAAAGTCAAGACAACAACTCGTACGTCACCACTGCTACGTGCCAGCCCACTTGACTCTGCAGTGTATAAAAACTGCCTTACCTCAACATGCAGCTACAGAGAACAAAGCTGAGCATGTGGTCATCTACAAAAAAAGAAAACAGACATGAAGTGATACCGAATAACGGCAGTGGCTCTTGTTGCGTAATATGCACAGCAAAGTTGTGGAAGTGTTTGCGCGCTGAGCACAGCTCTCGTCCCCTTTGCCCCAGTAGCCCACAGAGCCAAGGGAGGGCAAAGTACAGCTTGTTTATGAGGAGACTGATCACTTCCTGTTCTTGCCACTATAATTCGAAAATGACAAATAACCGCCAGAGGGCGCCCAAGAGAGAGTCACTTTTGAATGGGGGTAAACGGGTCTAAAGAGGCAAAAGTGGTAATAACATATTTTCATAGCCTCTCTCGCGCAATTTTTCTTTGGTTTAGGGAAATTGATGAAAGCAGAAAATAAGTAAAAAATGAGAAAAGTTATTAATGTTTCCCATTTTCTGTGATAAACCGTTTTTTTCTGCAGTAGAACGCTATCGCTAAGAATACTGAGAGCGGATTGGTTGGCGAGCTGAGCAGCTCATTGGCTGTGCTCGCTCAATGACGTCACGAAAGTACCCAAGTAACTAGAAAATTCTGTGAGTGAAGCCGAACAGATTTTTAAAATATCATAGCTGTTGTGAAATGTTGTTCAGGGTTTGGACAGCGAGTGCATTTATTGTATAAAAAAAACCAAAATTTTTTAAAAAATACAATTTTGCACGAACGCTCCGAAAGAACTAGCTCATTTTGGACTCTCAGGCGCGCCCTCTAGCGTTTGGCAAAACCAGAACACATGTTCAAGTGACACTTCTTCGCACTACAGGTTCTCTGGCTAAATACTACGGCTGCGACAAGTGCAATATGGCCGCCTACATAAACGTGTTTCAAAATACCGGTCTACTATCCTGGCTGATTCCACACGTTGTATGCTATATGTGTGCAACACATTTTATTTTTTTTTATAAAATTTACAAATGACGATGTAAAGTTGGATTGGACTGCATTGAATAATCTTTATTATGTCAAAGAAGAAATCTGGTTTGCAAACAGTGGTCAACACAACCAATACACATACACAAAACAAATAGGCAAACAAGCATCGCATAAAATATAGCAGTTGTAATTGACCCAACTCATTATTATTATTATTTTATTATTGTTATTATTATTGTTGTTGTTGTTGTATTGCTATTACTATCATTATTATATTATCCATGTTACTGTAATATAAAAATACTGCAATGGATGACAACCCATTTTAAAAACTCTTTTTCTTTAGCAGGATGCATTAATGTGTAAGTTCCAGAGATGGCAAAACACATTTTTAATGGAATGGTTTTTACGAAGCAAATGACATGAAGACATGGATTTCTGCTGCAAGGTTTATCATTGTGAAAATCAGCTTAGACAGAAGGAGAGGGGAAGCCAGAGTGGCCCCTCAGACACTAAATCCCCAGAACAATCGTACAGGAGAGATTAGGTGGAAATTCAACTGATGCTTAACCATGTAAACTGCGAGTGATTTACCTTGGAATAGTTTATTATAGAGAAACAAACTGACGTTCAGTTCTTTACAGTGTTGGTGACATGAACCAGAGGCCACAGTGTCAACAAAAATCACCAGAATGGCTAAATCGTATCAGTCATTGAAATGTTAGCATTTAGATACCAGTTTAATCTCCCACAGCTTGCACTTCGGTGGTACATGATAAAAATGATTCCATAAGATATTTTAGTTTATTTTTCTTGGACAGTAATTACTGGTAATATTTTTGGGCCCCTCCCCACCCCCGTCTTATTTTGGTTGCTTAGAGTCTAATTTTCATAGCAATGATACAAATTAACAGAGTAAATTATGAACAAACCTACATGGCCCTGTGTGACAAAGTGATTGCCCCCTAAACCTAATAACTGCAAAGTGTTTACAAAAACTTACAATGAGCCTTTAACAGCTGTGGAGGAATTCTGACAGACTCATCTTTGCAGAATTGTTGTAGTTCAGCCACATTCGAGGGTTTTTGAGCCTGAACTGCCTTTTTAAGGTCGAGCCACAGCATCTCAATAGGATTCAGGTCAGGACTTGACTAGGCCACTCCAAAGTCTTCATTTTGTTCCTTCAGCCAATCAGAGGTGGACTTGCTGGTGTGTATTGGATCATTGTTCTGCTGCAGAACCTAAGTTCGTTTCAGCTTGAGGTCATGAACAGATGGGCGGACATTCTCCTTCAGGAGTTTTTGGTAGAGCAGAATTCATGGTTCCTTTTATCACAGCAAGTCTTCCTGGACCTGAAGCAGCAAAACAGCCCCAGACCATCACACTACCACCACCATGTTTTACTGCTGGTATGATGTTCTTTTTCTGAAATGCAGTGTTACTTTTATGTCAGATGTAATGGGACACACACCTTCCAAATAGTTCAACTTTTGTCTCATTAGTCCACAGAGTAATTTCTCAAAAGTCTTGAAGATCATCAAGATGTTTTCTGGCAAAATTGAGATGAGCCTTAATGTTCTTTTTGCTCAGCAGTGGTTTTCATCTTGGCACTCTGCCATGCAGTCGTCACTGAGCTCTTGGGGTAATTTTGGTCAGCCAGCAACTCCTGGAAAGTTTCACCACTGTTTCATGTTTTCGCCATGAGTGGATAATGAGCCTTAAGTTTCGCTTGAGTCCCAAAGCTGTAGTGGCTTTAATAACCTTTTCCAGACGGATAGATCTCAATTACTTTCCTTCTCATTTGCAGAGACTCTTTGGGTCTCTGCATGATGTCTTGCTTTTGAGGATCTTTTGTTCTATTTCACTTTTTCAGGCAGCTCTTATTTAAGCGATTTCCTGATTGAGAACAGGTGTGGCAGTAATCAGGCCTGGGTGTTTTAAGCAGCTATAAAAAGTGTTTGCAAGCTGTAATATCTGCCAGAGGAGGTGTTACTAAGTGGTGATTATGTAGGGTGCCCAAACTTTTGCACAGTGCCATAAGAATGCTTTTTGTTGTTGTTGGTTTTCTTTGTTAAATTTATGGCAAAAAAGTAACTAATGCATCAATGTTTGCTGAAAATATTGTGTATTTTTCCCCCCATGTTGTAGAGAGACTGTGTTAACATCTTTTCATTTACAAAATCACCAAAATCTGTTATTTATCAAGGAGTGGTGGAACTTTTGCATAAGACTGTATATAAATACTAAATATATACAGTTTGGAGCTCAAATTGTTCATAAATACATTTGTTAACATCCAAACACACTGTCAGGAAAGACATCTTTCCAAAGCAAACCTCGTCTCTCGTCTCTCAAAAAGAAAAATAAGTTCTGAACATTTTACTTTAGACCCTGGAGCAAGGTGGTGCCCTGCTACACTGCCCCCTGGGCACTGCTGATAACTGTCCACTGCTTCATGAGTGATGGGTTAGATGCAGAGGTCACATTTCATTGTGGTGCACGTTGTGTGCTTTGGGGTGTTCACACTGACAAACTGTCACTTTCACTTAAAACAGAAAGAAGGAAAAGAAAAGAAACATGTAGCATAATGGGCTCTGCTAATAATTGGCATTTGGAATTGGAGTTTAGATAGCAGCTGTTGGGGAGTTCGCCAACACCAGGCGTCTGTAAATATTATGTTATATCATCATTAAATATGGCGGTTATGTTCATAAGCCGTTTACCAGCTCGTTCTTCGTGTTTGGCTGTGCTGCGGTAGCTTGATGATGCCTGGGCGAATGGATGAGGAACTCATTGATTGAGCGAGCCGTTGTCGGGGCAACGAGCCGTTGTCGGGGTAAAGACACGTTGTCGGGGTAACGAGTCGTTGCTGGGGCAACGAAGTAGCGACCAAAATTAGCAGCTGCTCCTCTGGTTCATTATTTTTACTCGCTTAGACACCACTAAAACACCTACGGAATTAAGATGTTTAAGTAGCTGGATTTACACGGAGAGTCTATCATTACAGTACACAGTGCCTCAGCTGAGACTGGAGGACTTTAATGGCTTTAAAACATATAGAAATAGAACTTAAAAAGCTGAAATAAAATGGGCCACTCACTGGTGTGGTACAGGCCACCAGCTGGATTTGTTGGAAAGGGCTGGGAAACAGACTCCAACAGACTGATTTCAATTTTGTTCCTTTGGTTGAGTTTATGATTAACAAAAATGTTGGTTGCTGTTCTAGGCCTATATAGCTTTATTTAAATGAAGCTAATTAAACATGAATCAGCTTTCATTTAATGATTGTATTTTATCATTTTAAATTAAAATACAATAAAAAGTGCAACGATTAGTTTCCTCGGTTCCCAAATGATTAAAAAGTGTAAGAAGGTAATATAACCTAGTGGTAAACATATTTCAGTCCAAACTTTTTGGGATTGTATTGCAGGCATCACATTCTAAATGTGTTTATATTATATATATACACTGAACTGTAGCAACTGGGTTGATATGTATGTGAAGTACTTCCCTTCAGTGTCAGCAACCACTGCGCCCCATAAAGAACTGTACTGAGCTTCAGACAAACATCTGGATTACAACAACTGAGTAAGAGATTTACTATATCCTGTAAGACGTAGCTAATATTGAAAAAAGGTTTTTCAAAATACGTGGTGTGGTTTGTCTCAGTCAACGAGTGTAAACTATGGCAATTACCAAATGACATGTTTATTCTAAGTGACTGGACATAGGGTCTGAGATGCTCTACAGTTTATCAATTCAGGTCCTGATAGAACTGCAACGTTTGGTACCAAGTCTCCACATCATGGAATGCAAGCACTTCTGACAGCAGTCCAGTCTGTTTAGTCCAGTCCAGTCCGTTTAGTCCATGAGTGGACAGTGATGGACTTGGTAATCTTTCAAAGGGTGACACCCTGACAAAGCCGGGCTAAGTCTAGCATTCTCCATGCATCCACGTTTGAGGACTTGGCTACTCTTCCTTTGCTGAGAGGGACAAAGAAGTCTTTGTTGTGTGTGTGTGTGTGTGTGTGTGTGTATGTAAATTCAGACTTGAGAGAAGAGAGGAATACTGATCGTGTGCTCTCCATGACACAGCCCTAAACTAAAAGTGACTTTTTTAGGTGATGCTACTCTTAGCTTTAGCTGCTCTGGTCCTTTTCCTGTAACCAAATGAAATTATAAAATAAATAAATAAATGAATGAATAAATAAATACAATCACACTAGATATTTTTCCCCAATAATCATTTTATAAATGATACATTCTTAAAATCTCTGTCTTTGCCTTATTGTTACATGTCGTGATAGATCAGCTAACAATGCTCTAAAATAGAGAAGAAAATTATTTTTAATTTAAAGTGTCCACTGGTATGTGGGGTTAGGTGTAAATCTCTGTCTGTTTAGTCACTAAACAAATGGAATATTGAAGCAGCCCCGATTATCACTTTCCATATTTAGTGATGCTTTCCTTGGCCAGGGCGATGTAGGCCGTCATGGCGTCGTTCTTGGACATCCCTGTTGGAGAGAAGGCAGAGGATCATGTAGCCTGAAGCATCTGTGTTTTCCAGTTCTCACACTTCAGAGAAAGAAATGTCTGCTTCATCAGAGACGCAGCAGTAAATAAAGACATTTGATCAACGATATACGGGATATTAATATTTATTTTGAATAAAACGGTTGTTTATAATATATTCAACAGATCAGTGTTGGGTAATACTGATACAAGTGTTTATTATGACATTGTCCACATGAAGAACAATACATGTTAAGCACTTCAGCAGTAAAGCACATTTCCAGAAAGAATTTATTATGTTTTTAGGTTTTAAAGCACCTAAAGCTCCCTGTAAACAACACACATTACATTTAACTGTCTAACATGCCAAAATCTATTAAAATGATCAAATTAATGGGTGTTGTGTATTAAAACACACAGAAGTGCCTATGTATTGACTTTACTGTAATTTGAGCAAATCTCTATTGCATAACACACAGACAGTGTAATTAGTGATGCATTACAGTATTGTGTGCAGTGTTCATATACACAGCTCTTTATTATATTATTACTACTATTGTTATTACCTTTCCTGGAATTCCATGCATCCCACTTAGCTTTTCCTTTCAAATCTGTAATTCCAGGTTTGTCTGCATAGAATAGAAAAGAGACATTCACTTTTTCACAGAAACAACAACAACAAACAACAATAAACAATAATAATAATAGCAAGAGTCTAGATTAATATTTAAGACTTCAGCAGTATTACCAGTATTAATGTCCCCAACAACAGCTTGCTTATAGAGGCCATACAGATCCAGCAGCTCTTGGTCAGTCGGCCTGGTCTTCACTTTCTTTACATCCGCTGCGTATTGCTCAAATTCCTTCTGCATGAACAAAACAGGGTTTAGAGAACTGTACACAGACACAAGCTGAAGGGGGTGAATTCATTCAGCAGAGATCAGGGGAAGCTAAAAGTGTGTGTGTGTGTGTGTGTGTGCGTATGCGTGTGTGTGTGCGTGCTTGCGAGTGTGTGCGTGTGTGTGTGTGCATGCATGCGAGTGTGTGCGT
>JBBIGC010000145.1:20681106-20692526 GCA_037576955.1 Lepidarchus adonis
ACACACATCATCAATGTGATTGGTGAAGACACGATGACTCTTAACTTGTTTCATGGGAGCAATGCATTGTGGATGATGTAGCGTTTTGTGCGGCCAAACCGGTGGGAATACAGTGTTTAAAAATGTGCATCAGAGTAGTAATTTCAAAGCAAAGTGACGGGACACAAACGGCATCACACTTTCGAGTGAGTCTTTGCGCTGGTTTCTGAAGAGCTGCTTTCACGTCGAAGTTAGTAAGTCACTGCTTTCACTCTAAAGCTGAATTAGTGATTGCCCCGCGCTTCCGACCACGTTAGCAAAGAAAATATGAGAAAGGTAAGGATAGCATTGCTTTTACTTTTGTAAATTAACAACGCCCCCGTGTTTCTGCGATGTATTTCAATATAACTGTTGTGTGAAATATTGATTATCGCAGAATCGCTGTATCAAGATATTATCGTTATTCTGGGTCACATATCGCATATTGTATCATGAGAGACCCTGCGATTCCCACCCCTAGTGAGAAAAGCCATTGATAAAGCAGGATGCTGGTGAAGAATATTGCAAAAGTAAATGTTATTGATCATGTTTGAGAGAAGATTCATTTGAGTAGGTGGGTTTATATTGCACAGGTGAGACTGCAAATGTCTTTGTGAAGCTGTGGGTTTAGTTTTTCGGGAGGTGTTTGAGGAGATCATAGAAATTCACAATAATTAGAGAAAATCAATAATTAATTAGAGATAAATCAATATTTTACTACATTGCATTTTAGCACAATATTCTAGCAGTGCAGTAGCACCAAGTAATTATTTTATGTTTTTAAAATAAATGTAATTTACTTCTGAGGTACACAAGATTGTGCAAAATCTTGTTGTTCTCATTGGAAAAAGGGAGATGAACTGAGTGGTGTTATTTTAACACTGAACTTACTTATTAATTTACTGTATCATAAACAAATTGCAGTATCGTACAGTGGCCTACAAATTGTTCTGGTGTGGTATAGTTGTCTGTGCCAGTTCCCACTCCAACTATTAGTCAGTATCAACAATCACCACAGAAACACAATCAGCAGGACAATGTGGGAGGGGTGGGTGAGTAAACAGCACCCTCCCACTCCCACATCCATGGCCCCAGCTGCCCCTGGGTGAAGGTGTGAAGCCCTTTTATGTGTGCGTTTGTTTGTTCATTCGCAGGTGTAATGGTGGATATGTTATGCTGAGGAGATGGTTTGTGAGGAACACAGAATCTCACATTCACTTTACTTACACTGTTCATGAGATCCACACGATCATGGAGATCATGGCAGCACTAATGACTTTGGAACCTTGGTTGATGCTGGTGCTTTAACAGAAAGATTGAAAGCTTAACTAACTGGTTTATCAAAGTATACCATTAATGCAGTGTCTCTCCCTCCCTCCCTCTTTCCAGGAACAGGCCTTTGACCCGTACGAAACACTTTCACAGGACATTCTTTCCAAAGAGTATCACGAGCACTTCACCAGCCTCATGTCTCATTCTACTGTAGCCCTGCACTTTCAGGTAATAATTATTCTGCATGCAGTCAAGGATATACCTTCATACCTTCTGGAATGTCTCTTCCTATCAGTTCTAAAGTTACTTTGGCTGTAATTAGAACATTTTATGTATGGAAATAAATAACATTTTTATTTTGACTTTGATGGCTGCTAATATTGATGGTTGGGTCATAGGGTTTTGGAGGGACTGAATTGATGGACTTGTAGCAATACACTTTTATCATTCTTATTATTATATACTTTCCCAGTTCAGTTCATGGGGAAGCTAGAGCTGATCTAATCTGACTATGGGCCCAAGGTGCAGGGTTCACCCTGGACATTAGGCCATTCCATTATAGAGTAATATTTAGACCAACAACTATTCTCACCCACACTTGCACCTATGGGTAATGTAGATTAGCCAGTCAACCTAAACCACAAGACTTTGGACAATGGGAGAAAACTGGAGAGGTGTTTTAAATACTAGGTTTGGTTTTGGTAGCATGATGTGATTGGTTCTGTGTTGTAGTTTCTTTCTGTCCTCATGGTGTCACTTTAATAAGACTAAAAACGAAAGGCGAGACTGATACCTGATCTAAACTGTGACCCATTCTGAATTTATCCCCATATATGAGATGGATGGTTTGTGAAGTTTCATAAGGTTTTCTAAGCTCCAGTTTTGTGACTGTACATTAGTATCAGGGGTAAGTGGCTGATGATGCATTTGGTGCTAAAACCAGTCACACAACGTGAAGCTGCTGCACATTGGACAAGAAGATGCTGAAGTAATAATGAAGTAATATGAAGTCATAATGCTCTTAAAAAGTCTTAAATGTAAGTTGTTGAAACCTGAGAAAGGCATCTTTGGTGAACCTCGGATCCAACCCAGGACCTTCTTACTGCTCTGTTTATAAACTAAAATTGCAATTGTAATAATACAAAATGAAATCAAATGAAAATGTAGGATATTTAAATGTATTATTAATGATAACGATAATAGTAATAATAATAATTTATTATAATGAATAAGTATGTTAAACAAATCGGAATGGTGCACATTTACATATGCATATGTGATATTTGCAACACTGGGTTTAGCTCTGCAACAGTAGCACAGTCATCAGCATGGCATAGACTTACCATCTGCTGTTCTGTTTTATTTATCTAATTGTCTCACTGATGTGCCCATCACAGTTCCATCACCCCGCCCCCTCAATCCCCTGGACCCCATTTTACTGCAGTGTAGTTAATGTGGCTCAACTACAGCTTTATAAATACACTGAGGTGTTTGAGGGTCAAGGGATACAGGTAGAAAGAGAAAGATTAGAAGAGAGGAGAAAGATCAGAGAGTGACTGAGGATGTGAGAAACAGAGGAGGAAAAGAAAGTGTCTTAATGGAGGTAGTACTGACTGCTGCTGAGCTAGGAGAGGTGTGTGTGTGTGTGTGTGTGTGTGTGTGTGTGTGTGTGTGTGTTCCTCTGTCACTAATCAATAGTTGTATGTGAACAGAATGTGTGTCCATTTCTAGGAAATGCTGCTAGTCTGTATGAGAAACATATGATTGTGTGTGTGTGTGTGTGTGTGTGTGTGTGTGTGTGTGTGTGTGTGTGTGTGTGTGTGTGTGAGAAACAGCAGTAGATTATTGATTATGGGGGGTTGTCTTGTGGCATGGTAAAAGGGATACTGTGATCTCCATGAGCCAGTCAGATGCACATGTGCACACACATTCTGTATTACTGTATTTGTGAGGACATTCCATAGATGGGTGTAATGCTGTATCTGAGTAACAGTACACCAAAACCGGAGCCTGACCTTTCTGAATGGCTTCTTCTGCCCTTTTAGATTTTCCACAAAAATTAAAACAACTTAGTGGTGAAAACGACACATTCCCTTATGCAAGAAAAGGTCCTCACCTTTACATATTTTGTAAATGTCACAATGTGGACATTTGGTCCCCACAAAGAGATTAACACAAGTCAGCACACACTCAGATTACCCCCAGCTTCATCTCCTACTCAGATTACTGTCTGGTCCACTAGAGATAGATCTAACCCCTCCCGTGTGTGTGTGTTCGTTCTGCAGTCAATTGCTGAAGGCTTTAAGGAGGCCGTGCAGTATGTTCTCCCCCAGCTGATGATGGTTCCTGTCTATCACTGCATGCACTACTTTGAGCTTCTGCAGGTCAGTATATCACTCCCTCAAGTTCAGCCCTTAAAGGGTCCACCCACCTCAGTTTTCCTCACTTGCATAACATTCCAGTCATTCCATAACAGAGCTGCAAAAACAGATTTTTCATAGTGTTTGTTATTTGTTTTGCCAGTTTTGTCTGCATTGCACCATGTGGTTGAAGAACATTGCATTGCATCTCTGCTGCTTTCTGTACTGTATATGATGGAGATGGCAGTAAAGCTCTACTTGATTTTGCCTGGTCAGGGTTTTATTTAATTAAACACTATCCTGAAGCACAGTGCAGCTCATACAGCCTTGTTCAAGGGCACTTGAGCCATGGGTGTAGTGGAAAGGAGGAGAGCACTTCAGCTATAGGTGTAGAGGGAGGGGAAGGGTAATTCAGGCTTGGGTGTAGAGGGAGGGGAGGGCAGTGTTCATTCTCTGTCCTCCCACATTTCCTGCTTGTTCAGGGACTTGAACCAGCAATTCTTCTTTCACAGACCTGCTTCTCTAGCCTTGTGGCCACTGCTGCACTACACAGTGTTGATGTTATGTGGAATTACAGGATACCTAATCAGAACAAAATATTTGTGTAACAAAGCGACCTAATCATGCTCTTCACAGCACAGGACTTTTCTCTTCCTCTTTCTCATTCTCTTCCTACTTTTTCTTCTACTTCTGTTTAATGGCAGTTGGCCAACAGCTTTTAGGTGCACTGCCACCACCTTTTAGCTTTCACAAAACCGTATAACCTTGGTCAGTAGAAAAAAGCAACAACATGATGGCATGTAGGGCATGAACCTACACATTTATTCATCCTAGAAGCAGCTGATCATGGTCTTTACACTTATTTCCCAAGCAAAACAATGCAAAGTTTGTTCTCTGCCTAACTCGATCTTAAAAGTTCCTAAAGAACAAGAAAGTCCTTGAAAGTTTGTGAAAGTTGCTGGTTGCAGTTGCTTTACCAGCAGCTATACCGCTCACGTTTTCCCATTATGAGCTTTCTGTTGCGCTGCTGTTGAGTTCACTGTCTGCAGGTTGATGATTAATAGTAGTATCAGCTCAGCTTTTGTGAACACTTGCATTAGTCGTTAATCTAATCTGTGATTGTCTGCACAGCAACTGCAGGACCGCAGTCAGGACCAGGATGACCGTGAGTGTCTGAAACAAGCTCAGACAGCTCTGCTTATTCTACAGAGCAGTGTTGAGCGCATCACCGGGAAAAACCAGCCCCGTCGCAAACCTGGGTATCACACATACACACACAATAATGAGCTTCTCTGACTTTAATATCTTCGTCTCTTTTCTGCTATGGATAAAATGTCTCTACAATGCAGTTGGTCACACTTTTGCTCTGTAGTAGAAAATTTTATTCGTTGTAACACTCCTACTGAATGCTGGAAATCTGTGCAGTCAGAAACGTGTCTTCCTTTGTTCACAGGGAGCCACTTTACCGGCTGTACAGCAGGCCTGTCCGCAGTAAGCAACTGGCTATAAAGCGGATGAATGACATCCAGAGGAGTATAGACGGCTGGGAGGGCAAGGACATCGGCCAATGCTGCAGCCAGTTCATCCTGGAGGGGCCGCTGGTGCGTGCAGGGGCCAAACACGAACGACACAACTTCCTGTTTGATGGTCTCATGATAAGTTGCAAGGCCAATCAGAGCTCTCGACTGCCAGGGACGGGCAGCGGGGCGGAGTTTCGCCTGAAGGAGAAGTTTGTGCTGCGCAAGTATCGCATTGTGGATCGGGAAGACTCGGGCGAGCTACGCTTTGCGTTTGAGCTGGTGGGCCGCGAAGAGAGCAGCGCTGTATTCTGCGCCCGTTCGGCAGAGGAGAAGAACGCATGGATGGCGGCGCTGGTGACTCTTCAGTACCGCTCGACGCTGGACCGCATGCTGGACACAGAGCTGCAGCGAGAGGAGCAGGCTCAGCCCCTTCGTCTGCCTTCGTCTGAGGTTTACCGCTTTACTGTACAGGACTCTGAGGAAAACATTGTCTTTGAGGAACACACGCAGAGTAAGACGGGGATACCCATAATTAAAGCTGGCACTGTTGACAAGCTCATTGAGAGACTCACCTACCACATGTATGCAGGTGAGGAACTATCTGGCTCATTAAGTCAGTAAGTGTGTTTCTTTAGGTTTAGATTTGGTATTTTACATTGATTTATTGATTGATTGATTGCTGAACTGTGTTGTCGTCTCCTGTCCCATTCATTACAAATGGTCAATTTCATGTCTTTAATATTGCAGAACACTAAGTTTCTCCTTCCGTTTTCTCCACAGACCCAAATTTTGTACGCACTTTTTTGACAACATACCGATCCTTCTGCAAACCACAGGAACTCCTCACATTGCTCATCGAAAGGTAAGCGGTACGGATGGATGTAAAATGAGTTTTCTAGACATTAATACTGATCCACACATACAACCATCACCAGTTCATTCCAGTGACACCTGTTGTGGTGGAATTAATTAGGCAGCAAGTGAACAGTCAGTTATTGTAGTTTATGTGCTAGAAGCAGGAGCATGAGGATCTGAGTCCTTACTGTAGTGGAACATCTCAAGAACGCCTTCTTAACATTAGGCAGGTGGTACTAATGATATGGGTGATTGGTGTATGTTCACCCATTCATTCTTTGACACATTTTACTCCTGCTTTGATTGAACTATGTTTTTCTTTTCCATGATACGACAGGATTGCAATTCCAGAGCCAGAGCAGACTGAGGCAGACCTGCAGGCCTTGTGGAATGGAGATCAACCAATGGCAGCAGAGCTCCAGCGATTTCGCAGAGAATATGTGCAGCCTGTACAGCTCAGGTACATGTTGTGCATACACACACACAAAAACGCACAGGTTTTTATTTTCACTTAGTTTCACTTTCAGCCTAAACTCCAGGAGGAAGGTGTGGTGGGAACGACGGGTGGAAGTTATGTTTCTTCAGTATTTTGTGAAAGGTAGCTTGACAAATGAGCTTTAGCATACCACTCAGCAAAGCACACCCGTTTCATTTTGAGAAGTTGTTCCTCTTACAGACTTTCAAAATAATGGTGACAGTTGTCTCACAGTAGTACTGAAATGTTTTTGATTATTTGAGTTTTACTTTATTCAGGTTTGTTCAGCATTCTCAAACTTCTTGGTTGTATTTTAAACATATGGGTTTGAAATGAGGACAAAACAGTGTTTAAATGAATTTTTTTAATTTAGAAAAAGAACATAATTACTTTGTGTATGTGTTTGTGTTTTATTGTGTGTGTGTGTGTGTATTTGAGTGTTGAGGGAGTAAACATTTCTGGCTTGAGTACAGTATGAAAGGATGGAAATGTGAAGCTGGTTCATAAACCCCTCCCTCTATTCAGAGCAAACTAGACATCTGGGGTTATGACAAAGAGATTATAATGGGTGTGGCTCTTATACTAGCAACATTATCTGTGCTCATATCTTTCAGGTGTTCTGATTTTGAGAAACCAGTAGAATTTAGGTTTAAAATAAAGATGAAAATCTGCTGATGGTTTCCTCTAGTAATAACCGTGGGAGTTAAAAGGGTGCGTTCCCAGGTCATGTTCCACTGAGGAGCCCTTTAGTAAGGTACTGTCCCGCTACACTAAACTCTGGGTGCTGTTGATAGCTACCCACTGCTTCACACGTGGTTGGGTTAAATACAGGGATCACATTTCACTGTGGTACACGCTGTGTGACGGGGTGTGTTCACAGTGACAGTCACTTTCACTTCCTGTCTGTGTCCCCCAGGGTTCTGAATGTGTTCCGACAGTGGGTTGAGCATCATTTCTATGACTTTGAGAACGATCCAGAGTTACGCTGTAGGCTTGAGGAGTATATCACCAACACCTTACAGCTCAGAGGTATGTATATACATTTTATATTACTGCACATCTCCAGAAGCAGACGTTTCAGAATCTGCTTTATTGGATTAATTTGTTTCTATCTGATGGCGTGTCTCTAGTTTGTGCATACTATACTGTGCTGTTTGAAAATTACAATCAGTACTATAAAATACTCACAATACACAATTTGTGTTGCACAATGTACAGTGGGCTGCACACACTGCAATACACAAAATACAGTAAACCATAAACATACAATGTGGGCAAAGTAATAGTGGAAAAAACAGTAGGAGATACTGTGAAGTAGTCTGTCTGCTCTAACCCCAAGAGGACCACCTGTCTGTCTGTGTTCTCTCCATGCAGGCAAGTCCATGCGTAAATGGGTGGAGTCCATTAATAAGATCATTAAGCGCAAGATGCAGACACAGCCAAATGGTGTGAGTCACAACATCACCTTTGAAAGCCCACCTCCTCCCATAGAGTGGCACATCAGCCGTCCCGGACAAATAGAATCTTTTGACCTTATGACACTTCACCCAATTGAAATAGCTCGTCAGCTCACGCTGCTGGAGTCCGATCTGTACAGGTGAGAATCACCTTGTGGTTTTGCAATAACTGTGTTCATATTGGATTACATGTGTATGCAAATTTTAGTGACAGCTGTTTTGTGAAAAAATTATGTGGATATACAGCAAGTAATAGTCTCACACTGAAACAGGAAGTAGCTACTTTCCTTTTACAACAAGTCAAAATCAGACAATATTACTGTCTGTGTGATTGATGTGGTAATTGACAGAGGCAACGGTACGATACTATCACTGTCCCGTTTCTGCTGTGATGCATGAGAACACCAAGGTCTCATGGACCTCAGAAGCAGTATAGTAGACGTATATACCACAATGAAAATATACACAGTATTGATCTTTCTGGTTCTAATGACCCATATATTGATTGGACTGTAGTTTAAACCACCTTTTGGCCCAAAGAGTGTCTTTAACCACATTTTGATTGACTTTCTGCTTTATGTGTGCAGGGCTGTGCGTCCCTCTGAGTTGGTAGGTAGTGTTTGGACTAAAGAAGACAAGGAGAAGAACTCTCCAAACCTGCTGAGGATGATCAGACACACCACTAACCTCACATTGTGGTTCGAGAAGTGAGTAGTACATTTCCAAGGTGCATCATGTAGTTCTCGTTTGACATGGGTGTGCTTAGTCTCTCTCTCTCACACACTCTCTCTTGCACACTCTTTCTCTCTCTCTTTCAGATGTATTGTTGAAGCTGAAAATTTGGATGAGCGAGTAGCTGTGTTTTCACGGATCATCGAGATTCTACAGGTGTTCCAGGAGCTCAACAACTTTAATGGTGTTCTAGAGATCGTCAGTGCCATCAACTCAGTGCCTGTATACCGTCTCGACCACACCTTTGAGGTGAGCGATGGAAATGCAGCACATACAGATGCACAGATGAAGTGAAGCATACGCTAATCTCCACCTGTGTATTTGTGTGTGCAGGCTGTTCCGGAGAGAAAGCGGAAGATTCTTGAGGAGTCTGTGGATCTCAGTCAGGATCACTTTAAGAAGTACCTGGCTAAACTCAAATCTATCAACCCACCCTGTGTGCCTTTCTTTGGTGAGACACGGTTTCCAACTGCTCACGCACCAACGTTCACCACAGTTCTTCATTGTTGAGTTAGAAATGTTTGTTTTTATGTAATGGGCATTTACATAGTGACAACACAGGCATCATGTCTGAAGATGCTGAATTATTGACTGTGACTATTGCAGGGTTCCAGCATCACACCTACAGCAATACTAAAATAGTTATTTTTGGCTGAAAATAGTGTATTTAACACAATAAATTATGCATTACTGAATTTCTGTTATTTCAATTATTATTCCACACTACACATGCATTTCTAGTAAATGACAAATTTAGATTTCCACATATACAGACACGCCCATTCTCAGTTCTCAGTGTGTCTACACACAGGTATCTACCTGACAAACATCCTGAAGACTGAAGAGGGAAACCCAGACTTTTTGAAGCGTCATGGAAAAGAGCTGATCAACTTTAGCAAGAGGCGTAAAGTGGCTGAAATTACTGGTGAGATCCAGCAGTACCAGAACCAGCCATACTGCCTCAGAGTGGAACATGACATCAGGGTGGGTTATTTCACCTTTTTCCTCCCTATTGTTTTGAGTTATTTGTGTGTATCTATCTGTCTCCCTGACTGCCTGTCTTTCTATCTGTCTGTCTGTCTATTTATCTTCTATTTGTTTGTCAGCCTGTATATATATTTATCTGTTTGTATATCTGCCTGTCTGTCTCTATTTGCCTGCCTGTCTTTCTTTTTGTGTATCTACGTACCTATTTATTTTCATGTGATGAAATGTGTGTTTATTTTGCAGAGGTTTTTTGAGAATCTGAACCCGATGGGCAGCATGAGCGAAAAAGAGTTTTCTGATTATCTTTTCAACAAATCCCAGGAGATCGAGCCTCGAAACTGCAAACAGCCTCCGAGATTTGTGAGTGTCTAAAGCCTGTAACACAGGGGTTAAAGTTCTCTGTCAGTTGGACCTGAACCACTTCCTGTATCCATCCTTTTCATTAAAAGTCCTCTGAAGAGTCTGCAAATACGGCTCCATGACTTTTAACAGGGTTGTAAGCTATCAAAACCTGTAAACGTGCGGCTCCTCTTCACATTGACAGATTGAAACTCAAAGCTCTTTTTTAATTTCCATTTCCCCATTTTAATGCCTGCCCCGATCTCAGCACAGCATTTTAAAAATAACATTTTATAATCATAATGTACTTTTTTTTTACCTATGTCACTAAAGATCAGATGATGTAGCAATGATTCTTCTAGTTCTATCAAAATTCATTGTAGGTTAAATCATTTTACAAAATTTGAAATCAAGTCTAGAGTTTGTTTTAAATTACTTTTAAAAATATTTGATGTAATGCAACCTTAAGATAAACTAAACATTGGCAGGTTAGGTGACTTTTGTGTCTGTTAGTAAATCCTGGCACCCTGTCAGGTCTACTCTGGCGTGTTTGTTTCTGACTGTATACCTTTGTCGCCCCCTGTAGCCCAGAAAAACAACATACAGTCTGAAGTCACCAGGGGTTCGTCCGGTACGGCAGGCGTCTGGAAGTGGAGGGACTGCACGGGTTCACCCGGTGCCTTTAGAGCGTGAACCTCAACATAAAATCACGTTCAGAAGCATCCCTGAGACAGAGGCAGAGAGCACCACCTCACTGCCCACATCACCAAACACACCCACACCTCCACAGAGTGCCAGCTCGGACCTCTCCTCCGTCTTCATGGACCATGACAGTAAGAAACAGCAGTACAGGCCCACGTATAAATTAAACAGAGCCGCTTAATATCCGTCAACCCTTAGATATCGAGACAGAAATGAGAAATTATGTAATTAGTAATTATATATGTAATAGTTATTATATAACTGTCTTCAGAAGTCAGAGGTTTGTTTTAAGCCATTTCAAACCTTTTAGGGAATAAATTCTGGGGATGGGTGGGGTTGGTGATGCCCGGCTACTATTGGAGATCTGCGTCTATTTGTCATGACATCTCTTCACACTTGGCGTTTATTGGAGACGGGCGTCGTTAAGAGATGGGCTATTATTAGAAGAAATACGTTAATTATCTTTTAATTTCTGTTATGTAATGACAAATGATTCATATGAATTAACACCACACTTGTTTTTTTTAGGGGATAAATATACTTTTTGTATATTTATATTTATATATAAAATGATTAATTCAGAAATATTGTACTGCTCTAAATGTGTGTTTTTTTTACTTTGCAGATAACAGTATATTTGCCCCTGTTCTCCTGCCACCTTCCAGTAAGTGTTGACTTCGCTGTATTAGTGTTTGTCAGTGTG
>JBBIGC010000145.1:20733685-20746034 GCA_037576955.1 Lepidarchus adonis
TCCCAACCCCATTGATAAAGCAAGAAATCCCACTAACTACATGTGTTCATTCATAGTTTTGATGCTTCAGTGAGAATGTACCAATGTAAATGGTCATGAAATAAAGAAAACACATTGAATGAAAAGGTGTGTCCAAACTTTTGGCCTGTACTGTATATATATATATATATAGTATATTAAAACTTATATTTTAATATAACAACACCAATATAATGATTAGGATAATAATAATAATAATAACAACAATAATAATAATAATACTTGTTAGTATTACTATTATTGTTATTATTTTTATTTTATTTGACCAATAATATAAAAATACACACCCTGGCCACTGCAAGGAAATGCCCTTCTCGTGTATCCAGTTACTGTGGATTTGATTTGCTCCCCTGACCGTGTGGTCTGTAGTTCACTTGGACACACTGTAGTGCCCCTGTCATTGGTCTGGACCCCAGGAGCGTCAGTGCTGGACTGAGAACTGCCACCTGCCAATTCCAGTCCTGTGGGCAAGAACTGAACGCATCTCTGGAGGTCCCGTCTGCAGGGTGTACCTGTCACCTGCATGGATGAGTGAGATCACATGACCTGGACAGAGAATGGAGATGTACACTTACAGATCTTCACATTGGTGTGACAGAGGGTACTGCAAGCAAGGGACACACACACACACACCCAAACACAAACACACACACAGATGCACAGACTGCTCAAGCACACACATGCTGAATCTCAGGCAGAGTCCTGCCTTGCCCTGCATTGCTCAGATATGCTGCATGACGGACGATCCCGTTTAACCGTTCCCCCTCTCTCTCTCTCTCTCTCTCTCTTTCTCTCTCTCTCTCTCTCTCTCTCTCTCTGTCTTTCTCTCTCACTCTGTCTGTCTGTCTGTCTGTCTTTATTTTGTTTTTGACCGATGCCGAAGCTTTTTGTATTTTTTTGTTGTTTTATAATTTCTATGCATTTCTTCAGGACTGACATGGACAAAACAAAACCACAGGCACAAAAACACCACACACACACACTAGGCTTCACACTTTAACAGAAAATGACTCTCCTTGTCTCACAAACGCTCTTCTGGGGTTTCCATTTGCCAAATATGGCCTGGAGCACATGTCCGTCTTGCGCAGTAACAGGGGTTTAATGAGGGGACCTCCTTGCTCCACCCACAGTTGTGTTCCTGCATAGCTGCTCTTGTGAGACCAGACAAGTTTCACGGGCCTGTCCCGTTAGTTCCAGGAGTCGAAGTGCAATTATTTCATCGCAGGCATGCGGGACTCGTACATTTGCCATGTGGAAACTGGTCTGGGGTCAGCCAGGGATTCTGTACCCACTCCTTACAGCAGCCTGTTGAATAGATGCTGCTCCACTAAGCCACCAGCCCTGCCAGGTGTGTGCCAGGTGTGTCCATTTTCTGTGCTGGAGTCTGTGGCTAATGTTGTGGTGAACTGAGACTCACACTACCTGCAAGCTCAAACGGGACCCTCCCCCTCCAGTCAACAGATTATTTAACCCCCTCCAACATAATGTTATTTTGCTCAAAGATGTCAATCAGGTCCTCGTACGCTTCTCTCCCTCCCCTAAAATATTTAACCCCCCCAGGGTCATGCAATATGTAATCCACACCCCCTCCCCCCACTCCAGCTAACAGAAACCGAATTTAAGAGAAAGGGAAGACAAAATATGTCACTGGGTGCCATTCGGTTGACAGAACACTAGACCACCACTTGATCGCCCCCCAGGAAACCCACCCCCTCCAGCCCCCCTTCTGATAATTTTAAACACACTCCCTAAAACTTGCTAATCTAGTCGGGCTACTAACTGTAGGCTAGCATAGCATGCTACGTTCATGCTGATTTGAATGGTGTGATTTGCTGTTTGTGCATTTAATGATCGAACAGCTCTGCATTTCCTGTGTTGCGCTTCTGGTAGTGAACTCCAGGTTGACCTGCGACCCCCAGATTGTACAGGTTGACCTGCGACCCCCAGATTGTACAGGTTGACCTGCGACCCCCAGATTGTACAGGTTGTTTTGCAACGTCCAGTTTAATGATCATTAAAATTCTATTTTATATTGAGGGTGACCTGTTCCTCTGTTAGTGCTTCATTTCATTCATGTTATTTAAACAGACGTATGCCAACATATTTGGCCACCTGTGCTAACAGTCCTATTACACCTGACGGGAAAACTCAGCGTGTTCACGCCACGACAAGATCACCCATTAGAGGAGACGTCACTCTGGATGTTGGGTTTACAGCTACAGTTTCTCCTGCAGGTGACTGGACTTTCAGCCTTGACACAACTACTACTAGCCATGACATCCCAGCTGCAAATGGAGCCATTAGCAACTGTAGCCTAGCTACAAAAGTCTTTTGTGGGCAGAGCATGAAGAGGTCAGGTGACAGTGCTGATGCCTATGGTGGAGCATTGGGGCAGTGGTGGTGTGGGACAGTGGAGGGCTGGAATGGTGGGTTGGTGGAGCAGTGGGTCGGTGGAGGGGTAGAGCGTTGGGTCATTGGAGGGGTATATCAGTGGGGCAGTGGAGCAGCGCTTCATTCCCATTGGTCGGTTTGTTTGTGTTCTTGTGTCTGTGAGATGGGTGGGAGTAACAGAAGGAGGGCGGAGGGGAACACCGCTGTGGGAGGTGTAGACTTGCACTACAGTCTCAGTTCTTTCGTACTGTTTGTTTGTGGTTTACAGCGATGCACTACAATCCCTCCGTTATTCTCTCACCTTTATTTATGACTCCGTTCCAGTCGCCACGCCTTGGGAGTGAAACATGCAATCGTCTTTTTTTCCTTCGCTTTTCTCTTAAACTTGAAGGCCGAGATGGTTTTTACTGAGTATAGTTCTATACGAGATATAATATGTGACTGTAAGATAAAAGGGTTTTGCTTTGAATATTTATTACTGTGCTTATTTACATTTTGTTACATCTTTTTTTCATTTATGGGACAATAAGAGGTTCTATAGATAAATGTATCACGGGCCATCAGTTAAAACTGAGCCGCGCTTCTGATGGACTGTTTCCCTCTTTAACTTAAATTCTTTTATAAAAATGGAGAATAAAAGCGTTTGATTTGCCGCCTCTGTGTTTGTTTACTTGTTAATCTCTGTGTGGATTAAAGTGGCCAAAATGATCCGGACACTGTTATTTGTAAAACATATTGTATGCAAAAGTTTGGGCACCCCTAGTCAAGAGACTCGCGTTAGAATACATTTTTGCTACTGATTTTAATACACAAATTTAACACACAATGAGGCACGTGCGTTTTGGCTCCCTTTCCTGACCACCAGTTTTGCAAAAATCAGATAATATGTAAGGAACAATATATAGTGAGATGGCCATTATGGAAAAATATATCCCAAATATCCAGCACTCCAATATCCCATATTCACCCAAAATATTATCATATATTGAAATCGACATCCATGTTTGCTTACTCCTCTAATGGCGGAGTGATATAAAACTGCAAATTTTAAGCACAACTGTTCCCATGGCAGCAGGCGTTATTCATCTGCAGCGAGTGTTATAAGAAAATAATGCCACACTTCCGGGACACCTTCCCAGAATCAATGTAACGTTTATTTGCATTCTGGAGAGCCATTTAAAAAACATTTTCTTTATTTACTGTTATTGACCTTGCGACCCAACTGTAGGACCTTCACAGCCCACCAGGGGGCCACACTGTGGAAAATGATGCTCACACGTTTGCGGAAATGTTCCAATCTGTTTGCTGTTCCAGAAGAGGTTCAGGGTTATTGTGAAGAGCCTGTTCTGTGTCCTGAGAGAACAGAGGCTCCAATTCTGGGAGGTGGGATTCCAGCCTTTAGCTGACAGCTGATTGGTCGAGGAAGGGGAATAAAACTGAGTTTCTGAGGAAAGTATGTTTAACCATCGAATCCCCTGTGGAGAAACCCAAGGGAACTGAAACCCATGAGCGTTCCCTCCTGCAGACAGGAGTAGAACCTGAAATTGTTCTCTCCCTTACTGTTCCTACTAGAGGCGATTCCACTGTATCTCTGCAGCTGTACACTGATCAGACGTAACATTAAGACCACCTGCCTAAAAGTAGTTCCTCTTCATGATCAAAGAAGGTACCTGCAAAGTGAGCGTGAGAGATAGAGAAAGAATGTAGAGGCAGGGAAGAAGAAAGCAATTAATGAACTGAGTAAAGGAGAACAATAATGGGTGTGGGATATACATAAAAAAATACATTTTTGTAAAAAATTGTGAAAATATCCAAGTCCAATTTTAACCATTCTCATGGAATGACTCGTCAGTAATAAATGTAATTAACTACAATTATATATGGAAACACTACAATGTAACACGCAAGTTAGTTTTCACCACAGGTTAGTTTGTGAAATTCCTGCCCTGCGAGAGCTGCCCTGGTCAACTGTAATTTTGTTTAGTTTATTTTCAAAATGTATTCTTCTGATTTGGTGGTGACAGTGCAGGGAAATTTTGTTCTTGTTCCAGTGTGACTCCGCCCCTGTGCACAAAGCCTGGACATGCTGTGGCGAGTTCCACAGTAATCTGCCCTCAACACCTTTGGGATGAATGGGAAGGCTGAACGTGAGCCAGGCCTCGTCTGAGCCTGTCAGGTCCTCAGCCCCGGGGCAGAGGGAGAGAAGGGCAGCTTCCATGGGAAAGTCTTTTTGAACAAAAAAGAACAAAAAGTGAGAACAAAAACAGGAACTTGGAAAAACACAACAGGCAAAAAAAACCCTACACCTCAGAACAAATGGTCATGGAATGTGAATGGGGAACAAAGGAACTATAAAGAGGAGACACCAACGAGGGTGGTCAGAAACAGGTGAACATCAGGGCAGGGCAGACGGGAATGACCAATCGGATACAAGGAAGTACACAGAGAGAGACTGACAGAAAGAGACCCGTGTGCGGCTGGGGAACAGGACAAACGATGAAGGGACCAAGTAGAGCGTTGGTGGAGGTTGGGCTGGGGCCGGGAAGGGTGAGAGGGTGACTCTTGGTGGCCACCAAGGGAATGAAACCTTATAAACTTCTTCACACAGACTCTCCGAAAGAGGAGTGAAGGCTGATGGAGCTGCAAAAGGGGCAGAGACTCCACACTAAAGCCCACAGTTCTGGAAACATGAGGTCCACCAAGCTCATATAGGTGTGACGGTCAGTTGTCCACGTAATTTTGGCCATGCTGTGTACATTTAAGTCAGCTCCATTTGGTTTAGGCCAGAATCGAGCACAGGGAGCCTCACATGACCGACTACCCAACCATTTCCTGTTTACGTGAAGGTGAACCTGTTCGGGCTGATGCTGCATTACTGAGGCACAGCAAGGGTCACATGACTCTCACACAGCTGTTAAGGTTGCCAGGAGGTAACTGCTGCGCCATTTAAGGTGGAACTGGAAGTTGGTTGGACGGGACCATGTAAAGGTGCTTGTAATCTCTGACAGACTTGATTACGCTGTTCCTGGTGCTGTACGGCTCACGGTTCTACATAAGCATTCACTAAAGTGCCCTAATGTAGATCACAGGTGAGTTGCTTTAAGGTCTATCATGTGGCTCCAGGTGCAGAACAACTCCTGACTGGCAAGACATGACCTGCACAGTGTGTGTGGGGGTGGAGGGTCTGAAATTAGGCCAGACATCTAACACAGCATGTGATTGTGATGGCTCATCTCTCCTGGCGTAAACATTAACCAGGTGAAGTCTCAGCAGAAGAAGGTTTGTGGGTTTGTGGCCATGTGATCTCGGAGGAGCTCTGCTTCTTCAGAAGCGTACGAGCAGATGTGGCCTTATCTTCAGATCTAGATTTTCCCTCAGCTGGTGAAGTTCCCCTGAACTTTCCCATGAGCTGAGGTTTCAGTCATGACAGAACATTTCTGATCAGCCATTAAGATTATGGCCAGGCAGGTGAAGGAAGTAACAATGACTCTAGTTGTTTCATTACAGTGGCACCGGTCAGGAGGGTGGAATACATTAGGCAGCAAGCAAACAGTCAGTTCTTGAAGTTGAACGTGGACGTAGGAGCGTAAGGATCTACAGCCTTATTGTGATGGAGCGTCTCCAGAAGAGCAGGTCTTGCGGAGTGTTCCAAGTCTGTAGTAGTTAGTACCAACCAAAGAGGGTCATGGGCACCCAAGGCTCACTGGTGCATGTGGGAAGTCTGGTCGGAACACACAGTGCACCACAGTCAGAGCTGTTTCAGCAGCATGAGACGACCTGATCAATATTAGGCAGGTGGTCTTTATGTTTTGGCTGATCTGTTTATATAAAATGTAAATTATTCTCTGAGCCAGTAATGGAATGATATAAGTGACATCCCACTGCATGTGCTACAACAGCATGGCTTTGAGCATGTGCCACGAGTACACATCCGTGTCCTGTTGAAAAAGTATGGCGCTTACTGAATTGGAAAATCAGACAACGGCCACCATGCAGCTGAAGCCTTGTATATAGCCAGAATGGGCAAACGTTCCACTTGCAGAACACGCAGCAGTTTGTCTCCTCTGTTCCCAAACTATTAAACAGTGCAAAAGGAAAGGAGATGTAACATGGTGGAAACACACCTCTGTTTCAACTGGTCTAGGTCAAAATCTAAATGCGTTTGCATCAACAAAGTATATTTATGGTGTTAAAAATGTTTTTTTTTGCTTTTGTGTGTAAAAACAAAAATTGAACAAACTTTTTGTTGCGCTTTATTAAATCTTACTTTTTTGGAAAAAAGTGTGGGCAGATGTGTCACTTTTTTAAGACCACGGTTTTGTCATAAACGCGTTCATAATGCACTAAAACCTGCATTCGTGCTGGTTTGGCGAAAATAAAGGCACATGATCCGCGGTCATGTGTTTGTTCTGGCTCCGCCCATGAAAGATGGTGTATGCTGATTTGTCACCCGGTGGATAGTGTTGGTTGATTGGATACGGAAAGCTTTACCCCGCCCCCTCAAGACCCGTATTAAAAACACACGGCGTTCTCACAGAGTTGGAGTTCCATACGACGGGAAGCGTGAGGTGAGAATAACAACAATGGATTGCTACTGCTAGTGACTTACATTTATTTCTGTTTTACACTATGAAATGAATGCGTAGTTCACTTACATTTGGTCTAAAATGCGTTTTTTCTGCCGACTGAGGGCGTATTAGCTAAACGGCTAAAGCTAGCCGGCTAGCGTTATATAAACAAAACATTCATTTGTTGATCAAAATAAATTTATAAATTATTTATATTATTGATATTGACATGATATATCCGTAATGTGATCTAAAACTCGTTGAAGCGAGTTTATTATTTTTTGGTTCTAACTTTCCAGTCCACCTTAAATGCCTGTTTGAACTGGGCATTTAAGGTGGAACGGGGGCGCGTTGTCAGGTTCCATAGAGGTTAAGTTTGTTTTCAGGTCAGTGCGCTTTATTGTCCAGTGTTAACACGTCTGTTACAAATATATGGGGCAGTACCAGTGCATTAGCAATGTCCACAAGTAAACAAACAAACAAAAGCATGCTGAATGACAGTGTGACGTCATTTCCTGACTTGGCCTAATTTTTGCTATTTTCTAGTGATGGCTCTAATGACTCAGTTCACTAAAAAAAGCCGGTTCTTTCGGCTCCTCAGATTATTTGTTGCTTATATTACTGTTACCAGGTATATTGTACAATTATGTAAGATGAATTACTTATGTACAAACACACATTATATCAAATGTTTATTTTTCATATGACTCATTATACTCAACATGAGATGCCGGTGTTGTAAATAGGAATACTGTCAGCAATGCTGAGACTCTGAACTTCCATTTCTGTAGCCCCGCCGACAGTATGGATGTCATATAAGACACTGATTTATCACTCAGATCACATGTTGCAGCTCTGTCATAGTTAGTATTTTTACAGTTGCGGAACATCACCAAACTTTGAGTGATTCCTCACTAAACAAGACGCAGAAAAGTTCATACACGTGTTAGAAACACTTACATGATTCATAGCATAATGATGTAATAGTGTAAATGTGTGAACATGTCATTAGTGATCTCGTCAGTATCATCAGAGATATGTAGAGGAACAGTGCTGGTAGATGATGGATTATACCACATGGCACAGTCATATTGTGCTGTAATATCAGTTCTGCTGCTCTGTAAGTGGGTGTGGCCAATATATGTAATTCGATCTCATAATATTCCCCACCACTGATTTCCTCAGCCCTGTTCTAGTGTTCTTCACTGTCTGTGAAGAACAGAGCCATAAGAACATCCTCAGCTGGGTATTACAAACCCTTCTAATGCAGAGTAATGGAGGGTTGTGCTGGATAAACAGCACTGGTCTGACCACGGCCATTCCACTCCACTCTTAATCCATTATTGTTATTTCTTTAGTCGATCAAGTATTATAACAATTCTAAATATTATTAATGGTGCTGAAATAATGTAATGAAATGTAAAATTCTTTTGTATTCTTCTTCCTGTCCTCTGCATCTTCCTTATTAAATTATCCAAATAGTCACATAATTTAACTGTTATGAGTGTGTATGTTTGTGCGTGTGTGTTGAGTATATCTCTGTCCTGTCCAGTCCTCAGGAAAGCTGTAGTCTATAAAGATGGAGTGGCGGTCAGTAGCAGTGTTGGGTCTGGCCTTGTTGTCTGTGTGTGTGAACGGATTTCCTGCAGAAACGTCAACAGGCGGGAAGAACTGGGCCGTTATTGTGGCCGGATCCAATGGATGGTACAACTACAGACACCAGGTCAGGACAAAATACATCATCAGACACATCACATGACAATACTCCATCAATATAATCAATTATACACCCTCAAGATACTGCATTGAAATAATAAATAATATTACATTGAGATACTTCATCAAAATAATCAATAATATTTCATTGCGATACTCCCATCGGTATAATCAATAACACCACCACCACAATGCTCCATCGATATAATCAATAACACACCACCACAATGCTCTATCAATATAGTCAATATCATACCGCCACATTGCGCCATCGATATAATCAGTAACATACCGCCACAGTGCTCCATTAATATAATCAATAACATACCGCCACAATGCTCTGTCAACATAGTCAATAACATACCACCACAATGCTCCATCAATATAAGCAATAACATACCACAACAATGCTCCATCAATATAATCAATAACATTCCACCACAATGCTCTATCAATATAGTCAATAACATACCGCCACAATGCTCCATCAATATAATCAATAACATTCCACCACAATGCTCTATCAATATAGTCAATAACATACCACCACAATGCTCCATCAATATAATCAATAACATACCGCCACAATGCTCCATCAATATAATCAATAACATACCGCCACAATGCTCCATCAATATAATCAATAACATATCGCCACAAGGCTCCATTGATATAATCAATAACATATCGCCACAATGCTCTATTATTGTGATCATTAATATAATTGATTGGACGTTGGGAAGCGAGGGCATGTTTTAGGTCTAACACACTGACACCATGAGTCTTATCGAGGTTGTGTGTTTGCGTATGGAAAGTGACTTTCACTGTTTGTGATAATGGTCTAACATGAGAAATGTTATTACTGTATTAATGTGCTCTAAGACTGATAAAATCACAACATTGCTGTTCTTACACTTCTAGTATGGCAGAAATGTTATTACACTAACACATTATCATGACATTACTGTTATTACTCTCATAATAACAAATGCTCTAAGACTGATAAAATCGCAACATTGCTGTTTTTACACTGAGAGTATGACATGTTATTACACTAACACATTATCATGACATTAGTTTACACTCTTATAATAACATGATAGATGTTATTACTGTAATATGCGCTAAAACCAATAATCACACGGATGTTATTATTAACATGACAGAAATGTTATTACTGTGTTATTACACTAATACATTGTCATGACATTATCATGACACATTTATAACATGGCCAATGTTATTACTTTATTAATATGCTTAAATCTGATAAAATCACAACATGATGACTAATAATAAAATGACAGGTGTTATTACTGTATTAATGTGCTTTAAAACTGATAACATCAACATTGCTGTTCTTACACTAACATGACAAATGTTATTACTGTGTTATTACAGTCTGAAACACTAACATGTCAGTCAGTTTAATACGTGGTAAGATTTATAAAAGCACACAAACATAATCTCCACTAGAAGACAAAAAATGTGACTGTACATTCAGCCTAATAATAGTGATTTGTTAAATAACTCAGTTTTACTTGTGTTATTACACTCCAATAAACCGATAATAACGTGCTGTGTATTGTAATTTTTATGAGAACCATCAAGACACACATTTACCCAGCAGTGTCTTAAGCTGTTTGTTTTTGTTTGTTTCAGGCTGATGTGTGCCACGCCTATCAGATTCTCCATAACAACGGGATCCCTGATGAGCAGATTGTGGTGATGATGTATGATGACCTGGCCCAAAATGAGGAGTGAGTATATACACTTACACACACACGCACACAGTCTCAACACAGACATAGATTAGAGTATTTAGGGGCACCCAGATGAAACTGTGCAGTGATTGGTCCAGATGAAATGGTGTGGTGATTGGTCCGAATGAAACTGTGCAGTGATTGGTCCAGAGGAAAGTGTGCTGTGGTTGATCCAGATTAAAATGTGTGGTGATTGATCCAGAAAAACGAGAGCAGTGATTGGTCCAGATCAAAGTGTGTAGTAAATGGTCCAGACAAAAGTGTACAGTGATTACAGTTCCATGGTTAAAATGTGTGAAGCTTTCTTCAGGTGAACAACAATTCTTAGCTTTAATAGTCTCTGAGTCTCTGCTTTGGCTGAAAGTGTGTTTACAGTACTTCAGCAGCGAGTTCTTCTGTTTCTGTTCACCGTTTCAGGAAAGGAATGCTGCTTGTGCACGTCAAGTCTCCTTAGCACGATAAGGATAAAATGTAAAATTGTTTCCTGTAGAGTAGAGATTCAGTGAACAAGGTGGAAGGCGGCATTTGGTGTGTGTGTCAGCTGATCTTTGGACGTGTGTGTGTGTTTTAGTCATGCTGTAAATGTATAACCTGACCTGGAAAGCTGAGATGTTGAGATTAGCCATGATTTTGAACAGGTTTTCTGAAGCTCCCTGCTGCCCTTATTGTTGTTTGTGCTGAGATTCACGGCTATGGTACTGCTCGTCAACCCTACAGTGGTGTACTACCAACGTTCCACACTAATACTCTGGAACCATCCTGTGATTCCACAGAACCCAGAGCAGCAGTTTTAGGTCAGGCAGATTATAGACAGCGAGGGTCCAACCCCAACACGTCTACAGTGTTTATGATACTAATGCTGTTTGTTAGAAACCTCCCAAACCCACTGAAGACATGACAGAACAGAGGCTGCTGCTGTGAAAGTCTTTCTGTTTTGTAGGTTTTGCTCGGATTGTTCTTAAGTGTGTGATGCAGAACGACAGTTGTAGTTGTGTGTTGTGCTTTGGAGTGCACTGCATTGGCTGTGGGCACGTGTTCTGTGGGAATTATTCATTGATGGACTTTCACATGTAAAACAGTAAAAATATGAAAGATGACAGCGTAAAAACTGGAACTAACATTAACTTCCGATGCTGCAAGGTTATTGACATTCTTCATCAGTGCAACAATGTAGTCAAACTGTGTGTGTGTGTGTGTGTGTGTGTGCGCATTTGTAAGAAACCCTACTCCAGGAATCGTTATCAACCGGCCGAACGGGACAGACGTCTATAAGGGAGTGCTGAAGGACTATATTGGTGACGTGAGTGTCATTTTACACACGCACCACTTTAGTTTACACTAGTTTACAGTCATACATACTGTTTACATTGGGGTGTGTGTGTGTGTGTGTTTGAGTAGGATGTAACTCCTCAGAATTTCCTGGCTGTGCTGAAGGGTGATGCCACCAGTGTAAAGGGAGGAAATGGAAAAGTGCTGAAGAGGTACGTGTGTGTGTGTGTGTACAATGCTAAAGTTCTCAGTAAACCAGTTACTCTGGGTTGTCTGCATTCACTCTGATGTTGTTGAACTGCTGTGTGTGTGTGTGTGTGTGTGTGTGTGTGTCAGCGGTCCTGATGATCACGTGTTTGTCTACTTCACTGATCATGGTGCTCCTGGACTCCTGGCCTTCCCCAACGATGATGTAAGCACTTCTCACCTCCTTGTGTTTGTATCTGTCTGTCCATCCACCTGTTGATTTATCTGTCTGTGAACACCATTTACAAAAATGTTGGGACGCTGTGTGACGATGTTGTTGTTTTTTTTTTCCAATTCTGTTTATTGACAAAAAAATGCAATACAATACATTCCCTTACAGAAATAACATTTCACTTT